>PNEQ01015171.1:0-24222 GCA_003012365.1 Medauroidea extradentata
AGAACAACTATTTAGAAATATTGACAAGATACAGCTACTCGTCAGTCATCGGTAGTTCGCAATAAACTGAGCACTTTTGTCTAGAACAACTATTTAGAAATATTGACAAGATACAGCGACTCGTCAGTCATCGGTAGTTCGCAATAAACTGAGCACTTTTGTCTAGAACAACTATTTAGAAATATTGACAAGATACAGCTACTCGTCAGTCATACGTAGTTCGCAATAAACTGAGCACTTTTGTCTAGAATAACTATTTAGAAATATTGACAAGATACAGCTACTCGTCAGTCATACGTAGTTCGCAATAAACTGAGTACATTTGTCTAGAATAATTATTCAGAAATATTGACAAGATACAGCTACTCGTTAGTCATAGATAGTTCATAATAAACTGAGCACTTTTGTCTAGAATAATTATATAGAAATATTGTTTAGTTTTACTTCAGATGTTAACTTTTGATTACGGTACAATCTATATACCCTGTGATGAATACTGAAGGTTCTACGTTTGTAAGTAAAAAGTAACCGGAGAATACAAATTATCCGGATGGTAAAAAATAAGTAGGCTTTCGAACGTGCTCACATTTTTTTCGAAACTACGTATAGGAATCGTGCACTCTAATTTTTTTTAATTTACGAAGAAAATCTTTGTACTTTTACAAGGACTTGTAAAAGTACAAACATTTTCTTTGTAAAGTCATTCGTTTGAAAAGTTATAAAGGTACAGTTTTTAATACTACAAAATAATTCCTTGTACTTATACCGACAGTTCCTTCCCTGACTGTTTTTTTTTTGTAGAAATGACAAGGCATTTATTTGTAGTATCACATACTTTTCTAAATGTACAAACATTCTCCTTGTAAAATGACTTGTTCATAAAGTTATAAGGATTTTTTTCCCTGTAATAATACGCAGGAAAAATGTGTAGTCTACCAAAATCTTAGTGTCGCGAAAATTACATTGTTATACAAAATCACATATTATGTACCGCATTTTTCTGGAATAAAGTGAATTTTCATATTGAATGCATGCTTTTAAATAAAAATATTTTAAAATATATCTGTACATACGTACTGCACATTGAATATATTAAATTATACTAAACTCCCGCAGCACGTTAGTCAAGATGGTCTTGGGGAAAGATGCGAATGCGCAGGGATACTGATTCGAATCCGAACGTCTCCTTCAATTATTTTTTTAAAGAAATTTCATGTAATATGTATTCTTCAAAAGTTATTTTATATATGTTAGGTGTCATTAAAGTAACACGTGTATTTAAAATATTAATTTTTTCCTTGCTGCAAGTAGAACCACAAGTTTATCCCTTGTAATTTTACAAACGTATACATTGTATTTTATTACAAATATAACCTTGTTATTTTATGAGGAATTTTTTTTAGAAACTGTTTTCCCAGAGATTTTCTTTGTACAGGTACAAAAATATTTTTACAATTTGTATATCTGGCGCATGGAGAGTGTTGCAGCGTATCAGGACACATTCCTATTTTTACGTGAAACAGCTTAAATTATTTTTATTGTGGTTATATACGAACAGAAAACACTTGAAACTACTCTCCTATGTTTTTAGTAACTCAGCACTCTTGCTATAAATATTATTTTTGGACCCCTGAAAATGGCTTGAAGCCGCTTTTATTGAGACTGCTGTAACGGCGAAAATCCCACCTGAATTCGTAAAGTTTAAATCGAGTGAGTGAGACATTTTGGTCAGCGCTTCAATATGGAGGTCTTAAGCGCTGGTGAGGAGTACCAAGAGGTGAGTGTGGAGCAGCACCGGAACTATAAGGGTGGGGGGAAACGGGAGATCCCCCAGAAAAACCCGGCGGCTAACGGCATCGTTCAGCACGATTCTCACATGCGAAAATCCAGGAACCGACCCCGCTGAAAATCGAACCCGGATCGCCTTGGTGGGAGGTGAATGGTCTGACCATTCGTCCACCGCACCCCGCACCACTAAGTTGAAATGGCCTTTACCTGATAGTATACAAAAATGTTGTGTCACTGTTTAAAGTACCATAAGAAAGAGAGTTCTAGAGAAATCATTGTACGCTAGCGTAGTGCGCTGCGAATAGAGACGAGATGTCTCTCGTCCAGAGTGGTACTCTGGCTCTTATCGCTCCGCTGTTCGCACGCGTCGAACGCGGAAATTTAAACCTTTTAAACCAGTACACACTTCTCTTAATGACAGCTGCCATAGCCATCTTTAGTAGAAGGCCCCGGCCTTAGACCTGGCAATCCCTGCTAGGAAGGGTCATTTTAACACTTATTTGGTCTCGCTAACGGCGGTGGCTTCCCCTGATTCGCCGGTATGTAGGGCACAATAACGAAGAATCAGATACAACTATAGGCTTCTGAGAGCTAAAATAAGTGTTAAAACGACCCTTGTGTACAGTGTTGCTAAATCTAAGGCCGCGGCCTTCTATTAAAGACGGCTGTGCATCTGCTCGCTTGCATAGGCTACATTTTCTGCGTCTGTCCATTCAGTTTCATTTGAGAGTTTAGTCAGCGGTGACTTCAGAAAAGTTGTACCAATACGGAAGAAAGAAGTCACTCGATCTAAAATACACGACTTTACACGACGTTCTGAAAAACAGCATTCCCGGAAATTTTTTTAAATTACTAGTAAACGTGAATAATGGAGATCTAAAGAGTTCTTGGGTGTGTCATAATAAAGCTCCCCATTTGAATATGTTATTTTAAGGAAAGTGGAATTTTTTATAAGCAAGACAGAATAAAAATGATAATTTATTGTACTGTATGAACCTGTACCCAGCTAGAAAGTTGTTTTAAGGGAAGGATAAAAGAAGACAAGTAAAATTGCTATATACATTAGAAATATAAGAATACTGGATAGTTAAGAAAATAAATAAAGAGGAACAGAAGATCTGGAGGAACGTAAAGGCCAGGAGTAAATGAAAATAAATCATAAATAGAAAAAAAAGTAGTAACCAGATGTAGGCCTACAACTAAACTTGAATAAAAAGCCAAGCCCACCAATAAAACGAACCAATTACTTAATATTTCGTTTCTCAGTTCACCATGCGTGTTCTAAGTAGGTAATAGAATGAAGACACGGACACGACGAACAAAAGATGTAATAGCCAAGTAAATGCCCGGTATTTCACAGATACTTACAGAAGGTTTATCAAGCATTTAAGAAGCAATGACTGCTTTACATAACGTTGGCCAGTAACGAAAGTGTTTAACATGGGTTCCGCCACTATGTATACAAGATTACAGAACTCTTGAACGAGTAACAAATCCTCAGAGTTTTAAACAACGAATCAAATGCTTGATTTAAGGCTTGAAAGTAAAATAATCAGTAAACTCCGCGTTGTTCAAAACGTTACACACATTCTATTTGACAACATTTATCGTAAGTATTCCTATCTGCTTACTTCAATTAAATTTTTCTTTACAACTGTGTGTAATTTGAAACTGTTTAGGAAAATTTCGATCTGGTACATAGTTTCAAAAAGACAAGATTTTAAGATGAAAAATTTAACTAAAGACTATCACATTCTGCAGTTATAGTAATCATGATATTACTATGCGTCTCATATCGAAAAACATTCGTCTTGAATATTTTTCCTAGCAAAATGTTTACGACATTTATTGTAGATTAAATATGCAAAACTCAACACAAATTATGCCACAAAATGTGTCTCACGTCGCTACTCTTCCGACATATCAAACATAGACAACAAAATCAGATAGGGCCTATTACATTTCTTCGAGTAAAACGGCTAGCTTTAAACAGTGTACAACATTTCCTCTATTCAAGGAATATACTCTAACGAAATAAAAATTAACTCTCTCTCTCTCTATATATATATATATATATATATATATATATATATATATATATATATATATATATATATATATATACATACATACATAAAAATTAAATACTGGTTTCCGTCTAATATCGAATTTTTGCAAATTGTCTACTTTAATGTGGTCACTTATCACTCTGCACAATGATACCGTAACGTTTGCTTTGTATTGATTATTCCACGAACTACTGGTCTGCTGTGAGTTGCTACACTGTAAAATATCTTCCAAAATGTATGGGAAGTTTCTTTCCCATTCACAGTATGAGATACCATTCTTCAACTTATAATAGAGCAACCGTTAAGCATTGTTACTTATAACAAGTCTGGTAACATCAATATTCATTTGAATGTCATAAAAATGTAGGGACACTACAATTGAGATATGGGAAAACATTTAACATACCAACTTTCTAAACACTCCTGGAGAACGGGATGGTAATTTATAAATAATGTTTACAGAGTATTTAGTTTCCACGGTTTCATATTCCGCCAATATCAGATTTTCCTTTATTCATAAATTTTTCTTGACAGTAAAATGTTTAATTTAGTTCGTTATATGTATTACTTTTGTTAGCTGTCGAATAACGGCACTGTCACGTGGAATGGGCCACACAGGATGTCTAGAAACTTCCGCATAATTAGTATACCACACTATTCCTGGACTAAATTGGAGACGAAAACTTTAGTAGCAAAATGTTGTATTATGATATACTTACGTGCACAATGTGGCAACACAGCGTGTAGTTAGTCCCCACTTATGTCGTACTCATCTTATTACTGCTGTTATGACCTACATATTATGGGCGCAGGTTCAAATCCAGAGCATTTCAAACATGATTCTACATATATTCGACATAACATACATAGAGCAATGCCTGAACGTGGTGCGTATAAGAGAGCTTCCTCTGTGCTATGTTGCCACACTGTGTACGTAAACTGTCATCGTTAGAGATTATGGTTTATCGCGGGAAAACTTGACTGTTCGCTGGGTTTCAACGACTGCCTTTCGCTTGTACGTGAAGCTATTGCCCTATTTAACTGAGCCACTAAGAATCCCACTATTGTAATAGTTGATTCCTGATGTTATTGGTCTGCAGATAGCTACGTTGTGGAAGACGTACATCGCCCAATCATACGTGTTGCAATTAACTACAGTGTTTTCAAGGGTATGTTGGCACAAAACATTTTCGCGATATATCATCATCTCTTGTCATTGTACCACTTTTTTCCACTAACATTTTCGTCCACGATTAAGTCCACTATTCGCGCGGTATGCCTGTATAGTACAGCGTATAGAAGTTCGTGCGTGGTGGGTTGAGCTTATCTACATTCATCTACGGAACCTCTCGAAGGAAATTCGTGCAAAGTGGAGATACGTCTCTGCAGATCACCCTAAGGCTTGTCTCGTTTTATAACGCTCAGTGCGTGCGCTACGAAATAACTTACCCTCCCTTCTTGCTCAGCCACGCGACGGTGGAGTTCTGCAAATGAAATTCCTACCAGTCTCAAAATTGGCTCGCATTTTACTTCTGGATGTCTCGTCGTAACTTATCGCGCACTAGGAAAAGAAGGAAAAAGGGTCGAGGGGAGTGTCTTCGCAGAAGTCAATATGTCCCCGCTGTAGAAGTGAATTCGTAATGAGGCTACAGTGGAGGTAGGGACATGCTGAGAGAATGGAAAAAATCGCTAAAATTTTAAATTGTTAAGTGCGTGTCGTACCCCCAGAGTCCTCGCGAGGGCAAAGGTACAATTATACATTTTAGGAGGGTCAGTATCCAGCATTTTGGAATAATGGAACTTTTCAATTTATTTGCATTGCAAATTTTCTATAATGATTTATACTACGAGAATGCAGAGGGAATAGTTTCTTACATTGAATACAGTTGGCATCGCTTGACCCCCAGCTGCTCACAATAGGGGATCATTGCGCAAGTTGAGCATTTAGAATTTTTGGGGGGATTTTTTTTTTTTTTCAAGAATAAAATGTTTAATCATAAACGAAAAAAGTTTTCATGATTGTACAAGAGCTATCTTGGCATTACCTACAAAGTAGGCTAGTAAAAACCAGAGCAGCTGTATTTGTTTACGATTATTTTTACGAAATGGTAACTTAAATATCCCTCCATAACTGAAGTGTAACTCATAGTAAAAATTTTTTACATTTTTTTTGGGGGGGAGGGATTTACGCATTGGGTCTTGGGGGGGGGGATGGGCACCCCTGCATTGACTACTATAACTTATACTACACCTGTGATCATCCATAGAAAAAAAAATTACTTTCTTTCTTAGGATGGTTACTAGTAAAAAACAAATGAAGACAGTGAAGGTGTGAAAATTCGATAACGCTTAACAAGGTAATATCTTTGCCATGTCAGATGAGAAATTTGGATAAATCTCACTGTATGGAACTTAGAGCAAAAATTGAAGAATTCCAAGATGACAGTTACTGATCACTCTTAAGGAAGTAAATTAAGGGAATAAAGTCTGCGCTAAAAGCATTAATTTAAAATTGTATGTTTCTCTAAGCCAACTTGCAAAAATATAACGACAATAACAGCAACCTTACACCAGAGGTAAGAGAATAGTACAGATTGAGCATTAGCAGCCTCTACTGAGGCGAAGCCCATTTTGTTTATTCAAGTAGTAATATGGCAGAGAGCAATCAGATGTTCCTGTATGTGCATTGAGAAATGAGGTTATGGTTGGCCAAACCACAGCCGCATTATACACGTTGCTATGGTAACAAACAACATATTTCAGGTACCAGTATGGCGGATGGGCCCCTCCCTCTTCCGTCTCAAGGCCTCAGACCCCTCGTCATAAGACGTGCGTTATGCTTCATCTGTAGGCCTACGTTTCTATATTTTCTACCTTAGACAATAGGTTTTTACCAACTTTCAGCACAAAAAATATTCATCGTGTAACTTATTTCCGGATAACAATTGCCGACGCTAAAATCCCATACAATTAATTGCGTCGCAGCATATTTACACTAAACAAATGCATCATTCTGGTAAACGTTTTCTCGTGAAGTTGTCTAGGTAATATTATTTTCTAGAACAGTTGTTTTGCAGTTCTTCCATACTAACTTTCAAAAACGTGTGGATCTTAAAAGGAGGTTAATAGTGTTTATTTATCTGCGACACTTTCACAAATTTAACTAAACGGACACAGTACCTGTCGAACCTACATACGCACTACCACAAAATCGCGGAGTCGTTCGCATTGCTATTAGCCCGGTTTTTCTTTCAATGCCCTGGAAACTGCGAGCAAATGTGTGTTTTCATGCTCAAAAATCCCTCGAAAAATAAACTATACGTATTTTGTTCTAGATTTTAATTCCTTTAGCAGTAAGTATTCTCCTATTTGTCAGTGTAGACAACTGTTTTCGTACGAAAGCGTTATCTTGAAAGGAGTCTGAGCAAAATCTAATGTAATATGCTCCCACCAGAGCTCTAATACAGACAGTACCCTTAACTGACTTTTGCGATCGTGCTCTGCGAATTGCTGGCTAAGGACTGAAAAAAGTTGTTAAATATCTAAAATATTTTTACTCTAACGTGATAACATCCGAATTCCCTAAACGAATTACTCTTGTTGCAATCTGTAAACGTGTCTGATTGGCTTTTATATCGTGTAAGCTAGAGGCATACTAGAAGCGAGGCGAAATAAGGGCGACACAGTATGCGCGTTACGCCTCACTCTAACCTCTAGGCCTAAGTCACTGAACTGACGTGGAATCATCCCGCCAGTACTGTACATTGTAATTTTATGACGTACATGTAATTTTATGACGTAACTAGCTACTACCCATGACTTTGTTCACGTGGTTTTCAATTTAACGTATCTTTGTGTCGTGCAAATGTTCTGTCCGAGCACTCAAAATTATCAAAATCTGTAAGTTTTGTAATCACTACTTTTGAGTACAGTTTACTCTTACGAAACAATAAAAGCTCGCATAGATTTCTCATAACGCTGCGTCAAGGTCAAAATTTGCTTTTTACGCTGCTATGCAAACTGTAAAAACTAATTGACTTACCCAAACGAAATAATTCAGTGTGAAATATCATACCATGGACTACGTTATCAAACATTTATAAACCCAGAACTTAATATTTTGAATCTTTAA
Organism: Medauroidea extradentata; assembly: GCA_003012365.1. NCBI lineage: Eukaryota > Metazoa > Arthropoda > Insecta > Phasmatodea > Phasmatidae > Medauroidea > Medauroidea extradentata. The sequence goes on from PNEQ01015171.1 coordinate 7,990, forward strand.
AAAAAAAAAAAAAAAAAAAACCCGCAAAAGTATAGGAAAAAAGTTCCAAATTCGGAAATTTTTTTAAATACAAAAGTTGTACACTGTGAGATGTTCTAATATTTAATTACCTAGCGCATGATATGTTATTTCACTGTGAATTATTTCGTTTTGATTTTCACTGTTTGCACGGCAGCGTAACACGCAAAATTTGACTTTGACGCAACGTTCTGCGAAACCAATGAGATCTAAAATTGTTTCCTAAAACGGACACTGTACTCACAAGTATTTTCTACAAAAGTAATACCACTTCGTAACGATATATAATTTTGCTATTGAACGCAATTTAACACCCTTAAGGTCACCGCCTGCCCCGGCAACCAAGCAGCGTGAAGAACGTCAGTATTTACAAAATTATTCGAAAATCGTTCACCGAGCGTGAGTGGTATCTGCATAGGAATAGCATTCAAAGATAGTTGCACTTGTCAATACCCATTTCTGGTTAACCACTACTTATTAAAGCATATATTATATTGGCAGAAAATTGCGAAAATGAATACCTTTACGGTCCTTTTTAGGTAGACTACCGTAAACCGGGGTTACTTTGACCTTGTGGGGTAAATGTGCCCCACCCAAAAGTTTGTTCTTTATGTCGTTTTACAAAGAAAGTTTTGAAGGTTAACTACATGTTCAAAAGTAATTATTTCAAATACTAGGTCCCAATTACCTACTTATTTACCATAAGACCCCAAAACTAACATTTTAGTGGTCAAAGTAACCCCGAAAATGGACAAAGTAACCTCGGTTTACGGTATTAAAATCATGGTGCAGATCTTTTAAAAGACATAGGTGTGTACAATAAAACCTTAACTTTAATTTTACGTCATAACATGATAGGAGCACCACAGAAAATTTCATGCAGGCTACTTGTCGGCAAGGAGATTGCACGTTAGTTCAGCGACTTGCGCCTAGAGGCTAGGACAAGGCTTGATGCGCGTCTTTTGTCGTCCTTACCGCTTCTAAGCTTCGAACTAGCAAAATACTAAGGCTGTCATATTTTACTATTCTTCCTTTTCAAGCCAAAGTACAAGGCCAACCATTTCCGTACTCTTGAACTCTCGCCCTATTTGCAATTGTGTGCAAGAGACAATGTGCGTAACGCTATACATTACGCAAACAGCAGAAGTGAGCTAATGAGAGAGAATTTAAATTTTAACCGTTAACAATGACCTGAAAATAAACTTCCGTACTGAGTTGAGCCGAGATGCTATAGTTAACATGTCGCAGTTTTATGTTTCTATAACCTTCACTCGTGAATTACCGAGCAATAGATCTACATGAACAATTTACAGCTAGTTTTATGCGTGTAGTAAGATCTTCAATTGCTGTCGAAACTCTTTACTCCAAAACAGGGGGGGGGGGGAGAGAAATAGGCGTTTTAAGCCTGTGGAAAGGTAACACCAAAATCAGTTGTTATGACTGAACCCAATACTTCCCGCGTATAAGTAAGGTATACCACCCTTAAACATATGCACTTTTATTATGAGACTCCGTAATTGAAAACGTTACGTGGCTATGATACACGTGTTGTACGAAGGGGAACTATATAGACACCATTGAAAAACTTCATATGTGAAGAAGTTTCCCAAACACTTTTCTGTCCAACAACAAGACTGCTAGGTGCTATATTTTGCCGCAATGTGTTTAACAAAAATGTAAGAACATGTGCAAGGTTTTGGTTATATTTGTTACCAACATTACTGCCAACATGTAAATATATTTGTTAATCGTTACTATAAATAAACAGCGTGGTTACCATTTGTAGATACCAGGAGCTCTTAGAAAATGTTATAAATTCTATAAATATGGTAATATTTTTGCAATAACAGTGGCAGTAAATTATCCTCTTTTCGAGACTCATTGCGAGGTGGCTCAGATCAAAGAACAGTGATTACTAAATTATAAAACTAGCTATTTTATAAGCATGTTGACAATCAACATTCTCATTGACCCTGAACTGAAATCGATATAATTAAAACTGCTTGTTCAACGAACATAATTTAAGAAATTAATTCTAATCCTAACTCGTGCTGTGCGCCTCAGGTAGGCAGTAACCTCATCTAACAAGCCAATTATCAAAGGTAGTTAAATTAGGATATTGCGGATTAACGCTTGTTTATTGTTAGTAGCATCGTGTGTGAATGTAAATAAAAAAGAAAGAAATTGAAAAAATATTTCAAAAACAAACCATACTTAAAAATGTACGCACTGTAACGGACTGAAATTCGGGAGATAATGGAATCAATACTGCCGTACGAGGGTATGTCCTCTCTCCCTAGGTCTTGATTTGTTTACGGTTTTCCGTCTCCATTTAGGCAAATGACGTAAGAGGCCTATTATTTTTATAGTGGTTTTAATCGGAGTATTCAAAGCATAAGAGACTACGCAGCCTTACATCTACATGAAGTCAGAACATTTAGCCAGTCCATTTAGTGGAGGGTCTGATCTGACCACTTGGCTCCATGGTTAGAGCTCGTGGTCGATTGGGCAAGGTTCCCAGGTTCAATACCCGGCCGGGAGGTGCAAATTTAGTTTACCTCACCGGGTTCAAGACTAGGTGTTTGGTCCTTCCCTCCCATTACAGCGGAAGGCAACTACTGCAGTCTCATCCTCGCCTAATAGCCCATGGTGTTCCACTGAGGTCATCAACTTCCAGATAAATAAATGGAAACGGCGTAAACAAGATTAGTTGTGGAATAGACGTCAACGACTCATCTTTCGCGCGGATTCTTAACAGAAACATTGAGGGGGTTTGAATGAAAATGAAGTAAGTCAGGATTGCTTTTTTCAGAATAGTGTTTTGCTTAGGAACTCGTAAAAAACTTAAATGATTTTCTAACTATCCAACACGTTAACTTATTAACTAATGCAGCCCTGACTTAACTCACTTTATATATTTAAACGCGGGGCATGAAAAATTAAGCCAATATGTAATAACCTCAATGTATTTAAATTAGTGTCTTACTGCACTTTCATTCAAACCCCCTCATTTATTTACACATGGTTACTGGAAATGCAGCTTATCTTATGTACAGTACTGTCAATTTAGGAACGCTCACAGAATATGGAATAACCATTTTAGTTCTACGAGCCGAAATATTTGCCTTCGTTGCCTGGACGAAAAAAAAATAGTGGCTGATATATTGGCACTACTTTTTTTGTAAATTATTTAAATGCCATTTTTAAGGGGACAAATTCAGTTTGTACTTTGCAATAGATTAACAGAGCATGTAATTTCCCAGTTGTATATTTTTATTACGCAGTCAATTTCTTTCGTATCGAGTTATTAAAATTTTATTCAATAAAATACAATTTTCTGTAAAATTTGATGACACTTTTCACGAATGTACCTGCAAAAACCTGAGACTAAATGGGTAAATAAACATTACAAAATTGACATTTATACTCTCCAAAGACTGACTATAAAAAAACCATGTCTCTGCGAGCCGTTTTTGCCCGCAGCCACCAGAGGGCAATGCTAACACGAGCTTGAACCTGACGCAACGTAATTTAATCTAAAGTAAGCAGCCTAATGACGGTATTAAGTGGTATCAGGCGGGAGCAACCTACGGTAACAAGCTGACTCCGCCCACTGTTTGCTGAGCGGGCTACGGTTAAAGGAACTAGGTGGATGTATTGCCACTCCCCTTTCACCGGGCTGGGTCTCGTCTCAATCACACCAGTCAGGAAGCTCCCAAGTCTTAAGGGCTGTGGTGTCGCGACTCTACCGGGCTAATGACAAGATTTACAACTACCTTGAGTGTATTTAGAATGGAAGAGAAGTGACTTAAAGACTTTGCCAGCCCGGCTGTTACTATTAAGGGTTCTCTGAACCTTTATCCGTTCCCTAAGTGGAGAATCCTCATTCTGCTACACTCTTATAACACCCGCGATATTAGCTGGTGAAATTACACTTTGGAAAGTTATCGACTGGATATGTTGGCTGCGTGTTGTACCAGTAACTAGAATAGGTGAAATTCCACTGTTACGCATCCAAAGTAAATCTCCACATGAATTGCAGTCACAGTGAAGGTTCGATTATAATCTATCATTCACGCAGAGGAGATTTATAATATATACAATAATTATTTCAGTGTTTCTTTCACAGTTTAAATTTAGACCAGACCATACATTTTTACGCAAGTTTTGAGTAGTCAAGTCAGAGCTATGATACTACTCACCAGTTTTCAAAGAACAGATTTCGTCATATTTTTATTTAGCGACAGAAAAAAATCGGTATTTCAGCGACATGAACACTAGAAAAAGAAGATATTTGCTAACTAAAGGCGCTGTAATTTGTTCGCCTGCCAACACCGCAGTAAGCACTAAGTTATATGTTGGTTAAACTTGGTACTTTTCAGTGTCGTACGTAGCAAGGATTTAGGTTTGGCGTGAGCTTCATTGATAACTATGTTAACGGTAGTTTAAAAAGAGCATATAACGTAAAATTAATAGTTTCTGTAACACTTGGCTTTCACAGAGTACAATATACTGTCATTTTCTGATATTTGTTCATGAAAGATTCAGGTGGCATATAAAAATTTCTGAAGCGACGCCTTGATCTTCATATTTATTTTGTTTTTAACTTTATACAGAGAGATAGAATGTGACTCTCTCACAGTGAGCCTGAAGAAGTGGCGAGTTTATAGTGACATACGAGAAGCGAATTGAAGATGGATATGTTAATACGAGAACCACGAAGAAAACTGTGCCCGAAAAATTTTGCCCTGATTTCCAACTGCTGGCTATATAATTTGGGGGCAAGCAGTGATCGAAAAAAATTTCCTTAAATACTAGTCCCACCGTGTGGAACCCAAGCTGTTATCTAGGTGAACAGTCTAAGTTGTTTATAAAGTATGGATACGACTTTGTGGGAATATGATTCTAAAAATACTGATTAATTAGGAAGGAAGGTTCGCCCTAAGTCTCGAATACAGACAGATTTTTACTGAATCAGTGATTCAGAAGCCCTGTGACACGAATAGAATTAGCCATGGCGTGTACTGAAGAACCATTCCAGCATTCGCCTGAAGCGCTGTCAGAAAACTGTTGAATACCGAACTCGGAATAACCGAACCGAATGTCGAGCCTGGAATCTCCCGAATGCGAGTCAAAATTGAGCCCAGCTCGTTCTGTACTGACGAATGGACTACAAGCTATGGGACAATTAATTTATACGCGTGACTTCACAGTGGCGCACTATATTTCTTGAAAGGTGAACTCTGATGCGGTAGAGTGAAATAGAGAAAGGTTGCCTCTAAAATAGCGGCAGCCAAATTTCCATCCAAAATGCGCAGTGATGATAAGTATAATCTTTCTATCAATTATGCCAGAACAAGGCTGGAAATTTAATATCAAGATATCGCTGCACGTTACTTCTAGCGAAAAATTGGTGCTATTATTCAGAAGTGTATGCCGTTCATGATAAATTGAAATAAAAATAATAATAATAATAAAGGAACTATCTCGTCAGAACAATAACAGAAAATATGTTAATCTGAGATATTAATGTTTTAGTATGATGAAGTCAATACACTTAAAACTGACATTAAATATAGATACATATATATTCACATATATAAATCTACATCCTTAGGAAATATATAAAATACACAAAATGGTTGGAAATAAAAAGGAACCAGAGCTTTAAAAAGCACTCGCTTCACCATAAAAAGCAAAATTTAAGTATTTTTAAAGGAGTTGCACAAGCGAAGTAAATAAATAAACAAATATGGTATGACGAGGGTGCCCGGGGGATAGGGTAACATACCCAGCATGCAGACTTAGGCCTACTTCCTGCGCTCGAAGGCATCTGCTTGCTGCAGAAAATTATATGAAATGAGGCCATACAATGGAGATGCGCAGGAATGGGAGGTGCGGGGGGAAAAGGGAGATTCACGAGAAAACCTGCCGACAAGCAAAATCATCCGGCACGATTCCCACATGCGAAAATCCGAGGACCGACCCCGCCGGGTGTCGGGCCCGGTTCGCCTTGGTGAGAGGCGAGTGGGCTAACCACTGGTCCAATAGCGTCCCCCCACACAGAAGGTGAAGAAACAGGCGACGCGCACTCAGCGATGTCACAGTTATTTATCAGCGAGCCATGATACTTCCGTCTTACCTAACACGCGACCATTCAGAGTGCTCTGCAGATTCTGCGAGTGACTTTCGCTGCCACTCTGCCTTGTATTCGTGCGAGAGGCTTTCGCGTCTACGCTTTCTCCGCCTGTCACCGGGGAGCACGGCATATGTGGCTACACACCTCAGTACTGTTACGTACACCTCTGGCGATGGGCCATCGACTTCCGAATATATCAAGAAAAACATTACGCCGCTCTCATGATTTCAAGTCTCCCACAACCTTCCGCTCCTGCATATGACTATAGGTTAAAGGTGAAATTCTATAATACCCGGAGCAGGGCCAGTACAAGTTAATTCGGCTCCTTAAATTAATAATCCGATCCCCCTTCCCCTTCTTCTAATTTCTTTTTTTATTCCGCACTCGATAACTTCAATATTATATTTGTTGCTAGTTGTTGAAAGTACGGTACTAGGCATATTTTTGAATTTGTATCGCGATACTTTCCACGCACTTAAAATATAAAAATTAAGATAAAATATACAGTTCAGTTGTCAGAATAAACGTACTTAGGTGCCAGAAACATCAAACTTAACGATATTAACTACTAACTACTTCAGCTAACGCTACATGTAATGAGAGAATATGGCGCCCGTAAATAATACTTTTGACACACAAGAGAACCCGTTGGCATAACTGCCATAGCGACAATTGGTGAACATAGAATCATCCTTGCTACTAGTCGATCGATACTTCCTACTCATGAAACAAGAAACAAGAGAATGTATTTTACCCACTTAAATACCAAATTGTTTATCATTATAAATATCAACGCTAAGTAGTAGTAATAGACAGGTACAAAACACTACAAAATACCATTTTAATTGGTTTTATAGTATTGAATAATGAAGGGTTACATCTGACGTCGACCGCCCTGCCGCCCCCGCTTTCTTGGCGCCATACACGCTAAATAATAGTTTGTACATTTGCCCCACGTTCGTATACGAGCGCTAAGAAAGAAGGTATGGTAGAATCGTTTACCTGAGCACTCCTAAACCTTTATATAAAACAGTAAAATGCATACTGAACTTACCAGACGTGTATTGTAACAACTGTAAAAGTTTGCATATTTACAAGGAGGAAGTATGGTAACTGTCCCATGCCGTGTTAGATTAATAACTTCCTAAATATTTTAGGAATTTTTTTACAGTGTACGCTGTTACATAGTTTGCCTGTATGGTAGGTAGCACTGACACTGACTCGAGACACGTTGTAAGCGAAACTACAATATCCACAACGCGTTGTGGATACTTTGCTGTGTCCACAATTCGAATAAACAACATCTCTTGGCTACTGCGCATATCGCAGTACTCACAACGCGTTGCATTACCACCTGCCCGGTGGCCGAAATATGTATCCTGAATGTGTTTTGCACGCGTTGCCGTTAAAAATATCGGTCAGTGGTCGATTTCGTGGATTGCGGGTATCGACAGCGTCCCTACGTTAAAGAAAAGAAGATATAGTACTCTGGTCACTCGTCACCCACCGCAGCAGTTTGTGTTCGATTCCCAGCTAAATCGATGTTGATTTAGAAATCGTTGAGTACGTTACCTTTACTTAGTGGATTTTCTCGTGGTATTCCCGTTCCCTCGTCCTTTCATTCTGTCACCGCTCCATAATACTCGCCTCGTGTTATTCTTATTAACGTTCATGTCCTCGGTGACTCCTGACGCTCTGCACTGTATTTAGATGTACTGACTTAGGCGAATCCTTATGGCATTCAAGTGGTTTAAAACTTATTTATATACCTCCTGTATGTTACGTATTTTGGTAATGTTTTATTAAATACTGCTGTGAACAAAATGTAACATATATGCAACTTAATATTTTTTAAATATAGAAAATTAATAAGAATTTTAATTTTGAAAACTTCGCAATTATAAATTTTTGGACTGCACATTACTGCAAATGTTATAGGCACCAGTGCACAATGAAGACATTTAATTTAAACTCATTAAGTGGTTTCCATGCGATTTTAATTTAAATATTATCTTCCAATTCAAACCAAATTAGCCAAGCATTAACCACTGATTAAAGGCGAAAGAATTGTAAGATTCCAGAGAAAGTTCGTGATGCAGTTGCACCACTTCAAGAAACACTTGAACCAGAGTACACTATTGCGACTAATTATTTTAAATCAGCATTGCACAATATTTAATGCTAAACTGTTTGTAATTGCGTTTACAAAGCATACAGATATATCAGTTGGTTTATTTTATTTAAAATTACAAAACTATGAAAACCCTTGAACAGCTTAAGCTGGCCTTGGTTACGTTAATATTAGTTGTTGAGTACGGTGAGCACTTATCAAGACCCTGCTGATCTACATCGGTCAAATAATTTCTACCATTCTTTCTTTTGCTGATTTAAACACTGGCTACATACTTTACTGTTTGCAAAGTTGAATGCCAGACCACTGTAGGGAGACCAATAAAAGTACGTTTTGAACAGAGAAAACCGTAATGTAATGTCGCTAAATGTAGGATTCTTAAAGGCTTGCATTAATAGCTTTCATTTCACAGCTGAATATGTATAGTAGCATGAAAAACGACAGTAATTTCCCGTAGAGAAGTTTGGCAAGGAAGGTATTCACATTATAGTTTATCCATTTCTACCTTCAACATACTACGAGTTGGCCAGCGCTTATCCTCGCGTGCAGAGCACGTGCTCTCTCTCTCTCTCTCATTTTCTCTCTCTCTCTCTCTCGACTTTAACTAGGAGAAGTTGAATCCCGCTCGAAGGCTGCTCCGATCTTCGTCAAGGTTAATAAGGACAGGTTATGGTAACCGATGTCACCGCCGACCTGCCAGTGAGCAATCCCCACATCCAATCATTCTCAGGTGAAATAAATTAAAATAAATTTCTACCGCGACTGCTCTCCGTTTTGAGGCAAGGTTTCCCGTAGTTTGTTAAGGGGTATTGATCCCTACTACCTTGGAGTTATCTGTTTTTCCTCGATAACTTCTGTTCTAGTCGATGTATCAAAATTTTTTTCACGACAGGATATAGATACAAACTTAATCGATTTACTGTAATTGCTGGAACCATAATATATTCATTATTTTGCAACGGGAAACAGCTGAAAAGGAAAAATTGCTTTAATTACGGGAGCGACTACAGAGGCCACAAAATTAATAGAAACAATGCCATATGGATTCCATAAGTGAATGATACAATAAACTATGCCTTGTCAGCGTGAAAAAAGTAAAACAATGTGTCTATTCCCTGATTTATAAGAAAAACCGTAAAACCGATCTGACAGTGATCAATCCCCATTAACTCTCGCGCGACACTGTAATGGGGCAATGTTCGAGCAATAACTTGCTTATTTTCACTTTTTGTGTCAACAAAAAACAATTCTCACTAAAAAAAAGTGCCATCCTAACTGTTAGAAAAGATAAATAAACAAAAACTACAGCATGCAAATCAAACTAGGTTCAAAACGAATTCACAAATTCCACGACATAAGAGCTCAACATAAAAAAGAATCTTTCAGCTATTTCCCTGTTAGTTTATAGAATGTTCTGCCGGAATATTTGAAATACAGCAACAATGTCATTTCAGAGAGTACCTTAAACAATTTCTGCTGACGCAATAAAAACAAAAAGAAACCTCAATGTCAACTTATAAGTGAGACTTGTTTCTGGTCAACGTGCCTTTAAGATTAATAGCACAGTTTTTTGTAAGTTTATGCTAATTTTGAACTTTCAGAATAGTACTTTTTGTTTATTAAAGATAAATATAACATAAACGTAAATGATATTACCTTATGCAACTAAAATGTTATAACTTTAAAAAAATAATTTAGAGTTTTAAGTTTAATAATATTGTTACAAGTTTGAGACTACAAACTTTATATGTGGGCAATTCCCATGAGTTCTTTTGGGATAGAGGTATTATTATTAGAAATAAAAGAGTTAAATTAAGTACTGGATTTAATAGCTCACAAAGCTACGAAATACACAAAACAGTAATCAACTATAACTCTCACAACACAATTAGTTATGCACACAATTAGTACTGTGCCACTGAACGTTAATTAACTTAGACAATTAAAGCACAAGAATATTTACCATCAATAAATTAAAGAATACAAATCACAATAGAAGTTCGGTCATGTATCCAATCAACAGTCTCTCTGCACACAGTTACAATGTACAGCCTTAACAGTTCTAAGGGAGGATGGCTCACCATGTACAGTGCAGCACCCAGAGTGCACCACTGTCTTCACTCTTGAAGTCTTTGGTTCGACTCCCATCGCACACCTCTTCTTCACCTGTCGACCCGCAGCAGAAGCCTTCTTGTCTCACCCAGTACTGCTCCGAAGGTATGTGCCTGTAGCCTCGCAGTAGACTCCGACGTCACCAAGACGTCTTCCTGATATCACCAAGATGTCTTCCTGGCATCACCAAGATGCCCTCACCAACCTCTCTGCACAAGCTTAGCACCTCCTCCGAGCAGGACCAGTAGCGAACTCTCGAAGCACTTCTTCTCTTGAATCACCAGGTAGACAGTCTCCTCAAGTCACCAGTTACTGCCCTCCTCGACACAACACCGTCAGTGTGACATAGCTGCGAAAACCCATGACATCACTGGTTGACTCACAGGGCTGACCACCCAGCATGATGCTTGGATGGTATATAATTTGGAGGTTAGAAATCACGTTAAAGAGGTTTTTAAATACTTTGTTTAATTTGAATAAGAAATGCCAGTTCCGAGAATAGCCTATATATCCGAATTGTGTCGGACCCATTTCATTTGTGTTATGTATTGGGACGGAGAATTTGAATCATCTTCTTTGAGAAACCGTTGTTAGAGATGTGCTATAACCTCACGTATAACATTTGGAGGATTTTCAAAATCGTGGTTTACCAATCCCTGCAATGATGAAGTTATCTATAGTTCGCGATTTTATGCTTAGTGCACGTGTCTGTTCTAACCTAAAAACTCAGCAATATGCACTAAACTGCGAGGCATTTTTATCTGCGAGTCCCACTCATAAATCCGTATTTAAACAGCTGAAGAATAAAAGCGAAGATAAACACGATCTGTACAGTGTTTTTGCTCCTAAGCGTACCCAACGCACGATTATGTTGGTATATTGGACACTGCAGCAATAATTTTATAAAATTTGATTTTATCTGCAGTACAGTATGTTTCGTATAAGGTGATTTTGGTAGGCCACTAACGCTGACATTGAAAAATGATTATCCTTGCCAAATTTAACGACACAGGCCCCTAATGATTGATACCTTATCTGGTGTTGTGTTTAGATTGTATATGCAATTAAATGTTTCAAATATTGCCTAAGTAGTGATAAAATAGTACAGTATCTCATACTTGTGATCCCCCCCCCCAACTTCTTTTAGCGAACTCCACGCCTATGTTCTTTACAGCCCAACTTACTCAGTCACATGCCTCTATTTTGTGTTAATTCTTTTAATTTTGCATACTTCACCGAATTGCTTGTGTACATTTCATATTAACTACTGTAGACCAAGCTTCTTTATAGCCATTATACAATAGTTAATCTAACTGTTATTGTAGGAAGTTTGTGTAGATTTGATAGGTATCAGACAAAGCTCTGCTTCTCCGTAAACAAACAAGCACAGTATTGACGACGGAACACGAGACAAACGACAGTCGAAATCAGATAGGCTGTGTTCCTACACGTACTGTGAGCCATTCAAAACGAGGAAATGTTGTGCAGTATTGCCAGATCTGTGCCGAAAGTGGATGTGAACAGGCTTTCAGCTGACAGTCACTCGAACGGCGCTCTTGAAGTACCAGAGGTGGAGAGGCTGCCAGGTGAATGGGAGTTGACAGCTCTTTCGAAGGACGACTCTGAAGTCGGCCCTTAGGCTTGGTAGTTACTGCTTCCCTGCAGAAATAAGCCAAATGTTTCCTCCCCCCTCACTTTAGTGTGAGACATGCTATGGCTAGAGACAGTGATTTTTGGTGAAAAGAATTCTGGAACAATTTGTTTCAATTCCTTATGTGAGCACCTGTTTCTCTGCTTCAAGGTCAGTGATTGGAAGTTTTTAACTTTCGGCGTCTCGGAGGTCCTACCAGCAAATCACGGAAGTGTGGTGTCGTGGTAACATTGTTCTGGTTGGTGCAGTCAAATGAGCCACGCCTCTGCCCTATTATATTCTGCCAATAACCACGAACCAGAGTTGCAGGTATGACGTAAGGCATTGAAACTAGTTGTTGCAGAATTCTTTTCACCAAAAATCACTGGCTCTAGCTATGGCACAGGCACCATCTGAGTTGAGGTTGAACGGTGGCACTGAAACATTCATGTTGAGAATATAAGCCGTGTTCTACACTCCTAGCCCAAATATGCGCCTATAAACTAGCTACCCTCATTATCACTCTCCGCAGCTTCCAGCCGATCGTTAAGGGGGAGTGTTTGACAATTTTATTGAATTTTCAGTTTTTGAGTCATAACGTTCATTGAAATTGTATAGTACAAATTTTCTCTTCGACAAAGCATACGATATGACCTTGGTAAACTGCTTGCCATAAACAATAATGGAATCTTTCATTCATTTTTCCTGTAGACTCATTGCAAGGGAATCATCTAATTCTCTTGCAATGATTCTGCACGACAAATTAACGAAAAATTCCATTATTATTTATGTCAAGCAGTTTAACAAGCGTATATATACTATGCTTTGCCGAAGAGAAAATTTTGATTATAAAATTTGAATAAATGTTATAACTCAAAAACTAAAAAATACGATATAATTGTCTAACACTCCGCCTTAAGGGGCTTTGTCACCTGTTTTGTAGAAGTTATCCATTTCCTTTTAACAAATTAAGGGTATAGGGGGTTCGGGATAAAGTGAGCACTGAAACAATCCCTGCTAAAGTTCTATTTTCAGCCCTATTTGTATATTTCCGCGCGTAACGGCTAACGACGGGACATGTCTAACCTCTCTGGACACGTCACTTTATGTTTGCGCATGTAAGATAAATCGTGCAGTCAGTATGAAACGATACAGTTTGATAAAAAAAAGGTTCAATTATCATATAAATTATAATTATGTCGATTTCGGTAGATTTTCTTTCTGTATTGTTGTATATAAATAGGAAAAACGCGGGATCTATATTGCGTAATTTCGTTGCCAACCATACAAGCAGAAAGGCAATTATAGTTGATGTTGAATTACATGCAGTAACGGCTGGTGATATTTTTCAAAGGTTAGATTTTTGGTGCTCACTTTATTCCGAACGACCAAAACAATGAATTATCAGCAAGAGTTCGTTCTAGAAAAATTACATTTTACGATTAGGTGCGTATTAATGGATTAAATTAGCACTAGGAGTCATTTAGTCTAAATTACATTGCGAGATACCTTAAATGTCGAATTAGCTTCATTATTTCATATTTATGCTTTAGTACTTCAAACACAGTGTACTTAGTGCAATGTAACTAGCTAAGTCTCTATTAAAATATTTTCAAATAAATCTTGCCGAACTCGGAGTCAGGAAGAATTAAGAAAAATGCAGCTTGATCAGTGACACGGGCTCTTCAGAGGATCTTCGCCTGTTTAAAATTTCCGCGTTTGGCGTTTGGTAACAGTGGAGCGATAAGAGCCAGAGTACCACGCTCGACGGTAAGCATATCGCCTCTATTCACAGTGCGTCAAACTGCCGTACAAGGTTGTCGTTATTTTTTTCTCCTAGGTAACTCCAAGCGGTAACCCTTCAATTTTATTTTCTGTCAGTATGGAGTAAAAGGCCACCGCATGCCTCTTGCTTTGCTGTTTTCGAATTCAGGTGGTATTTTCTGAGTTAATGCCGTCTACAAGACCGTTTTTAGCCATTTTGAGAAACCCGAAAATCGTGTTTCCATAAAGCGGGCTGAATTAAAAAAAAACATATACAACCATAGTTTCAAGTGCGTGTTTTATTTATTTTTTAACACGTATAAAGAAATACTAGCGGGATTCGAACCCGCGACCTATTATATCAAGTTAACACTCTTACCTTTTAATTATTTTTAATGTAGTGACTTTTTTTGTGAGATTATCAGTATTTCTGCGGGACAAGTGGCTTTATATCACAGGACTTACGCAACTTAACAATTTGTAGCATATTCGGACGAACAAAAATTTACACCCTGCCGAGCCTGGGAATCGAACCCAGAGCCTCACAAACTGTTTCGCAACCCTTTACGTTACGGAGTTAGGCTAAATATGCCACGACATTTATTAATTATAAAGGTTACGATCGCGAAACCTGATTAAAACTCACTAAACAAACCGAAATAAAAAAAAACTAGAAATGACTAAACGAAATTAATCTATATTTTTCGTTAATTTTACGGATACTTATTGACAGTGCATTTGTTTGTTGACTGATGCATCAGTATAGGTCGTTCACGATAAAGCGAGCCCTGTATAAAGTTTTCTTTCAGCGGTTTTGTAGCCACCTGTACTATTTTTAATATGAGAACTTCCACGTCACTAAAAACCAGTGTAAACATTTCAACACTCTCAGAGGTTTACATATATTGGCCCAATTAAATATATTTTTAATTAATTGCGAGTCCTGCTGAGTGCTCAGTTTATAGAGAACAGCCTATAATAAGCCCATTTCAAAAATTTCCATGAAGCATACGGCTTCTGTTAACTGTCGTCGTTCACATGTTTTACTGGCACAAACACCTCCAGGACGTGTCTAATTAATCAAATGCAAACAAGATGCTAGAGTAATCGAGACGTACTTACGTCTAAAGCCAAACCTGTCATCATGTAAGATCAGTAGCTCTGTAATGAGGCGCTTCATGAAATTGGACGAGATGGGAAGACATGTAACAATCATAAGCACTGATATTAGCATGGGGCTGATACCACACAATAAAACAACTTGACATAAACGTTCGAAGAAGCAGTTCAACAAGGGCTACGCCACTTCCTGCAGTTTGTTTTGAGGTCAGTTCTGACGTAGGTAGAGGTTTGCCAGACTCTCCGTGGACTCTGCTAACAAGCTGTAACTCAAACTGACGTTAACTGTTTCTGTAGCTATTAACGTGGTAGAGTTTTTGTGCAGTCAGACATCCGTGAAAACATGAATATTTATCCAACACAAACGCTGAATTGGTTTTCAGTGAAGGAAGAAACCAGTAAACATTCCAGTTGCCTTCTCTAGACTATACTCGGGTTTAACAAAAAAAAAAAAAATTGTTTAAAGGAGCAAAAATATATTATTCAAAATTTCTGCAGTTATTTTAAATGAAAAAAATATTTTGTAATTGATTTTCATATATATCAAATTGTAGTTCTAAAGCAAATTTTTTTACATTTCATTACCTTCATTGGTTATTGCGGCTTATAAAGAGTGCGATGCTGCGGAGCTGCAGCATCTACGTTGACGTAGATGGGTGAAATATGGAACATCTCTTGTAAAGATGTGCCTTGTTTAACACGCGGGGTAGGAAGGTGAAATATCGTACATCTGTTGTAAAGATCTGCCTTTTTTGACACACTAGGTAGGAAGGTGGAATATCGAACTTATGTTGTAAAGATCTGCCTTGTTTGACACACTAGGTGGAAGGGTGAAATATCAAACATATGTTGTAAAGATCTGCCTTGTTTGACACACTAGGTAGGAAGGTGGAATATCGCCCATATGTTGTAAAGATCTGCCTTGTTTGACACACTAGGTAGGAAAGTGGAATATCAAACATCTCTTGTAAAGATGTGCCTTGTGTGACACACTAGGTAGAAGGGTGAAATATCGAACATATGTTGTAAAGATCTGCCTTGTTTGACACACTAGGTGGAAGGTGGAATATCAAACATCTCTTGTAAAGATGTGCCTTGTGTGACACACTAGGTAGGAAGGTGGAATATCAAACATCTCTTGTAAAGATGTGCCTTGTGTGACACACTAGGTAGGAAGGTGGAATATCGAACATATGTTGTAAAGATCTGCCTTGTTTGACACACTAGGTAGGAAGGTGGAATATCGAACATATGTTGTAAAGATCTGCCTTGTTTGACACACTAGGTGGAAGGTGGAATATCGAACATATGTTGTAAAGA
>PNEQ01015171.1:24322-69547 GCA_003012365.1 Medauroidea extradentata
TGTAAAGATCTGCCTTATTTGACACACTAGGTAGGAAGGTGGAATATCGAACATATGTTGTAAAGATCTGCCTTGTTTGACACACTAGGTGGAAGGGTGAAATATCGAACATATGTTGTAAAGATCTGCCTTGTTTGACACACTAGGTAGGAAGGTGGAATATCGAACATATGTTGTAAAGATCTGCCTTGTTTGACACACTAGGTAGGAAGGTGGAATATCGAACATATGTTGTAAAGATCTGCCTTGTGTGACATACTAGGTAGGAAGGTGGAATATCCAACATATGTTGTAAAGATGTGCCTTGTTTGACACACTAGGTGGAAGGGTGAAATATCGAACATCACTTGTAAAGATGTGCCTTGTTTGATACACTAGGTAGGAAGGTGAAAATATCGAACATCTGTTGTAAAGATCTGCCTTTTTTTGACACACTAGGTAGGAAGGTGGAATATCGAACATATGTTGTAAAGATCTGTCTTGTGTGACACACTAGGTAGGAAGGTGGAATATCGAACATATCTTGTAAATATCTGTCTTGTATGACACACTAGGTGGAAGGGTGGAATATCGAACATCTGTTGTAAAAATCTGCCTTTTTTGACACACTAGGTAGGAAGGTGGAATATCGAACATTATGTTGTAAATATCTGCCGCCTTGTATGTCACACTAGGTAGGAAGGTGGAATATCGAACATATCTTGTAAATATCTGTCTTGTATGACACACTAGGTGGAAGGGTGGAATATCGAACATCTGTTGTAAAAATCTGCCTTTTTTGACACACTAGGTAGGAAGGTGGAATATCGAACATTATGTTGTAAATATCTGCCGCCTTGTATGACACACTAGGTAGGAAGGTGGAATATCGAACATATCTTGTAAATATCTGTCTTGTATGACACACTAGGTGGAAGGGTGGAATATCGAACATCTGTTGTAAAAATCTGCCTTTTTTGACACACTAAGTAGGAAGGTGGAATATCGAACATTATGTTGTAAATATCTGCCGCCTTGTATGACACACTAGGTAGGAAGGTGGAATATCGAACATATCTTGTAAATATCTGTCTTGTATGACACACTAGGTGGAAAGGTGGAATATCGAACATCTGTTGTAAAGATTTGCCTTTTTTGACACACTAGGTAGGAAGGTGGAATATCGAACATATGTTGTAAATATCTGCCGCCTTGTATGACACACTAGGTAGGAAGGTGGAATATCGAACATATCTTGTAAATATCTGTCTTGTATGACACACTAGGTAGAAGTGGAATATCGAACATCTGTTGCAAAGATTTGCCTTTTTTGACACACTAGGCAGGAAGGTGGAATATCGAACATATGTTGTAAAGATCTGCCTTGTGTGACACACTAGGTAGGAAGGTGGAATATCGAACATATCTTGTAAATATCTGTCTTGTATGACACACTAGGTGGAAAGGTGGAATATCGAACATCTGTTGTAAAGATTTGCCTTTTTTTGACACACTAGTTAGGAAGGTGGAATATCGAACATATGTTGTAAATATCTGCCGCCTTGTATGACACACTAGGTAGGAAGGAGGAATATCGAACATATCTTGTAAATATCTGTCTTGTATGACACACTAGGTAGAAGGGTGGAATATCGAAGAGCTGTTGTAAAGATCTGCCTTATATGACACACTTACGCTGCGCATGCGCCGAAAAACCTGTCGCCCGCGTTTGTCCTGTTATTTTGTTTATAATTTGGCTGCTATCTTTCACCCTTTCAGCTACTGGGCTGGCGCCTCGGAGCGCGCGCTATGCAAATTTGCACACTTGTGTTTGTCACTTCATCTTCGCAGGGTGCTATTTCTGGACAAATGTTCTCCAACAAATAATTTTATCTATGTATCTATGTATCCCAATTATAAGTGTGTACTCAAGGATGTAGGTGTTGTCAAATATGCATACAAAAACACAATGAAAACATGCAAACATATAAACAGTCATATACATACGTAATATGTTAATGACTTTTCACTTTGTCTACCACCCATGATATTTACGACCATTTATTTCCGAACCTCCATTATATAAGAACGAAAAACATGTCAAAATTGACAATGAAATACCTCGTGTGAATACAACTCTAGTCACAATGGCCACCATGGAAGTCACACGAGCCACGCCGGGACGGATGGACCAGTATTCAAGGCAGAGAGGACACGTGTCCCACACTCGTGACGTCTCTGAATATTGACGTGTTCAGGTGACGTGGATGATCCACGTGCGACCACGTCGGAACAGAACACCTCCTCCCACTTCCCCTGCTCTCTTCTCGCGACGGCTGCACGTGACTCAAGCTCGCTCGTGATGAATTCTACCCGCGAACAGTTTTTTTTTGTCACGCGAGTCACGTGTCGGGACGAGTAGTCTCTAGCTGTCTGTCCATACGTAAGTCACGATGTAAAGGTGGGTTAACAAAAGGAAAAAATTAAGTGTTAATACTATACAGGATGTTTCAGAAATAATTTTACAAACTTGGAGGTTGGGTTCCTTACACCAAATCATTAAAAAAAATCCATATAAACATACGTCTGGAAGTCCTTAGTTTTTGAGTTATCAATAAAAGTTAATTTCAATGCATTGCAAGGGAACCAGTAGTAATAGTAGAGTTGTTCGATTATTTGAATGATGTTATGCTGACGCCCTCATTTGTACTTTTAAGTGCTACTTCAAAACGTGCGTTCAATAAAAATTAAAGGCGTTTAAAAACTATGCTCATATATTTTTCTTTTCTAAATTCCGTGCTTAGAAACATGGTTCCAGGGCACCGCAAATTGTCTAAAAACGGATTTTCCAGGCTGCTGTCCGTTAAAAATACCAACAGAAATGATAAAACGAAAATAGATAGGCATGCGCTAAATTTTAATGTGAACTTTCCGTAAATAAAATAATGGTTTTACCGCTTGTAAATTCTCATGGAAAGAAGCCAACGTCTAAAACACCGTTCACGCCCCGCGCATTAAAACAGACACGGTTGCTGACGCACAACGAGCCAACCTTGGCATTATCGCACTCCTGTTTACGTACCTCAAACGATGCAATGGAATGAAGTAGTAAGCGTTTGCCGCGCAAACAGAAACACATGTAAGCAAAAACCTTTCTGAATAAAATCGGTAAGTCATAGTTTCCATTCAACGGGAACTAGTGAACAATATATCCATCAGAAGGAAGGTATGTTAACTACATATCTGATGGAAATTAGTTTAATTTTTTTTTTTCAAATTATCGTGTTTAGTATTTTTATTCAGATAATAATCATTGATAATGAAGATCAGTGATGACGGATGAAGAACTAGTTTTGTTAACAGTTTTGACCGCTGGTGCTACACTACGTTGTAGATGGGCAATGCTTCGCCCTGATTAGCTGATTCCCCATAAATTTTACTAAGGGCGCGGTCTACCGCAATTTTTATCACCACTTTTTTTTATTTTTTATTTGTACCAGATATTTTTTTTTCTTATTGTAGACGCAAAATGTGACTAAATTTGACCCTTGTGAATTTTTTATTTATCTCTCATAGTTTTCGCGTAATGGCTTGTTAAAGTCATATTTTTGCATGTTTCCGTTTATACGACTACACTAAAACCAACTGATATACCAAACTCAAAAAAAAATCTCAGTGGATAAAGACATTGCAGGCTACAATGACATGCTCATGAAATCGAAGAATAAAAATTATTTGAATTTTAAAAAATTGCTGAAACTAAAAATAAAAATTTAAAATTTTCAATAATTGTTTTAAAAATACAAATAATGTTTATTCTTTAATTTTATGAGCATGTCATTGTAGCCTGCAATATTTTTATCCACTGTGATTTTTTTGAGTTTGGTATATCAGTTGGTTTTAGTGTAGTCGTTAAAACGGAAACATGCAAAATATGACTTTAACAAGCCATTGCGCGAAAACTATGAGAGGTAAAAAAAATTCATAAGAGGCAAATTTAGTCACATTTTGTGTCTAAAACAAGGAAAAAATATCTGGTACAAATACAAAATAAAATAATTATGATGAAAATTGCGAACTTTGTCATTTAACGCTCCAAGAAACCCTACATACGCAAACAACCTGCTAAGTTCTATTGGAAACCATCGTACTGAACAACGCACTTTCAGATCTTCTGTACGCCATAGCGTATAAGTTAATGCTGAAATTTTTAAACGAAAACTCACTTTTACTCTTGGTGGGGCATCATTTCAGAATGAGGTGTGTTGTCAAGTTTAGTACATTCACTGCAAATAATGTGCTCTACTGCAATGATTGTTTTCTCTGAGAAAATAAAACTACATTAAAGCGCATATTTGAGAGTTTGTACTTACCCAGAGGAGCCGCAGCCAGATCTTATCCGTATGACTAGAGTGTAATGAAAAGATTTGGTCAACTCTGAACATTTACTTCTTTGGAGCTGGCGAGAGATGACATGATGTGTGTGCGGATCAGCGCCGGATTAATGATGTGGTGGAAACGGGAGATACCCGAAAAAACCTGCCGGCCAGCGGCCACGTGCGAAAATCCGGAGACAGACCCCGTAAGGAATAGAACTCAGTTCGCCTAAAGAAAATTAAAAATAAAGTGTGGGTGTAATGTTTTTTTACGAGCATATTGAAATTAAAATATTCACATTGCTGAGGACGAGGCTGTCCAAGCTCTACGAAAACGCTTCGTGAATGAGTCCTGCTACTAGGCGGACCATACCAGATACCCAAGGACTGACCCTGTATGTCTACTACCAAGCAGGAGTTCATAAACCACCAACATTCAGAGTCCGACCCGCGATTGGCTCAGTACATGGCTGGGGCTTTCACTCTGCCAAACAAACACGTATGCTGTTGGACTGACCTGATATTACACTTGGGCAACAGAATAAAATTATCAAAATCAGTTTATTTCCACAAAAATATTTATTACAGCATATTCAATCTAAATTATTTTGGGGTAAGCAATTGTGTTTAACTCGAGTTAACCTTTCTCTCACACTTTCCGCACCATAGCACTGAAATGTCTTCACTTCCGGGGTTTGTGCTTCAGCAGTCTTAGGTAAGGTAGGCGGGCTTTACGTCTCAACGAGAGCGAGGCCATTAGAGACATTGGCACACAACTCGACACAAAGGCAGGATCTGGGAAAGAAGTTACATGCTACGGATTTTCTGGGGAATCCGAATCTTCTGGAATGCGCGTCCAACGTGTTACCGTTGCGCTTACCTCGCTCAGTCAGCAGGCCGAGTCTTAAGGAGTCAAACGCGTCACCATTTGGTGCCAACTGCCGTGAATGTCCATGGCATTTTCTTTTATTAGGTAGCAGATGTACCCCTTTCCGTAAACTCGGCATACATATTTACCAGAAACTTTCCTCGTGGGTCATCAGCGTTATCGTACAAGACATGCTACTTGTCGAACTGTTCAAATCTCCAGCCAATACTTGCACATTTATCCCATGATGCCATGCGTGTTCTTATCATTCATGACGTTTGCCATTATGCATGAAATACTTTTTCTCTTTATATATTTGTTGAACCATTCGATGATGTCTTGGGTTTTCAGGCACTCTGTAATAACGTGTTCTGTGGTGTTGTCAATTCCGCACGCCTGAAAATCTACTGACGTCACAAGCCCTAGCCTGTAAAATTTCGACTTGAAGTTTCCTCGTGGAAGCAGAGGTACAGCAAAATATAGTTATTTTGTTTTTCGGATACAGGAATATCAATCAGTATTTCAGCGTGCCAGGAGGAAAAAATGCTTGTAGATGTGTAGTGAAATTTCTGTGTAACCATCAACAATGTCTGGGGGAGAGCATCATGCCACGAGACGAGAGAGCGCATACGAGATGGAATCATGTGGTATTGGGGCCATCGGCTGGTCCAGCAGATCGGATGCTGCTGGCGCATCGATTTTCGCTAACGGATACGGCTTCGCTTGATTTACCGCCTACGCCCTGGCGCAGCATCGACAACAAATTGTGATCGTAAATCCCCTCTACCCCACTTCCACCTTGTTCGCCTGGGTCATCCGCTGACGGGAGTCTCACTCCTCCCTCTCCCACCAAAGCGACTAAATTTAATCTGGCGCCAAGTTCATGTCTGGTAAAACACGCCATCGCGTGCATATTTACAACTGAATATGAACAGATATTGAAGTCAAGAAAGGTCATTATTGTTTCTCCGTGGTTCTCCTGGCGATAAGCGATGTTCGCCACAGATAGTCTCTAGAATATGGCGAGGTAATACAATCTGATGACGTCCGTCATGTCTGTAGTAAAAAAAAAATATTTTTTTGGCGTTGTTTACATTGCAGGAAGTGGGTATTAGTTTACAGCAATGAGAGGTAAAAAAAAAATTTAAATTTGTATGTTGTGCAACTATATGTTATATAATTTACTTTTTATTACCAAAATATATTTTTTAACGTAAGGGTTGTGAAAAATTAATTGGTATTAAACAGAATCTCAGGACAGGGCCAAATACGACGAGAAACCTTAATCCTACTATGGAAAATGTCTAAATCTATTCCAAAATCTCCCTTTCCACACTAGACCAATTAGTTTCGTCTTATGAAGTCAATAAGTGTTGATTTTTGAGACGAAACCCCTAACCACATCCATTTCAGATATAGGTTCACGGCTCCCCAACTTTTGAACCCAACAGTAAATTTGTGAATTGTAGACAAGGCAGTCTAGTGATGAGAAAACATTCGCATATTCAAGTTTTGTGTGGCAGTGGATACTCTGTGTAAATGATAAGTCTGGCTGTATTGTAGAGTAAAAAATATACACTATTAAAATGTATCGTATTAATTAATAATATGCAGTGACGTGGCGTGGGTGTGCAGCAAGGTATGCTGCACTTAGAAAAATGGATTGTTACGACAAACAATTAATAAGGTAGATTTTTTTTGCAAAAAATAAATTACTGTTAATTTTACAATCGTAACGTTGAAGTTACCACTGGAATTAATTTTATTCGGCAGTAACATTTTGTTAGATGTTACACTTAACAATACGTGCATTTGATTTTTTTTTGTAAGAGTACAAGAATATTTTAATCTCTAGAGGAAACGCTTTTAAATATACAAACATGTCTATACATTTACAAAATGTTTTGTATATTTACAAATTATAATTGTTTATTCGCAAATAAATTCTTGTACACGTTACAATTGTTAGAAAAGTCACAATTTTTTTGGGAAATTGTTACAAAAAAAATATTTTTTTTTTGTAAAAGTAGATGATAATTTGCGAAATGTGACAAGCCCTTGAAGGTTATTTTGTTTCGCATCAAACATTCTGCTCATAAAAACATACCACACTAGTCCCTACAGGTATTTGGGAAAATTTAGACTAATTTAATGACCTGTAACATTCTTGATGAAGTGCCTAGACTGGTAAATGTTCTGAGATTAGTTAACAAGCTTTTTCTTGTAAAAGTACGATTTTAACTGTGTACGAGATACATTTATAGATTTCTATGAACTTTTTACTGGTTCAATAACAGAACCACTAATTTTTGGTGAAAATAATTTTGCACCGATTTGTTTCAATTCCATACGGCATACCGACAGCTCCGCTACACGATTTGGAAGTTTTTATCTTTCAGGATTTCTGGTTATACGTGCTTATCACCGACGTGTGGTATCGCAGTAACCTTTATCTGATTGGCACAGTCAAATAAGCGACGCTTCTGCACAAACACACTCTCCCAATAATCATGAAGCAGAGCTGCACATGTAGGCCTACACGTAAGACTGTAGCAAATTGTTGCAAAATTATTTTCACAAAACATTAGTTAATCTACTCATTGACTTTTTGTACATGTCTTATACTCAGGGAACAAATGTCTTAACCAAGTGCTTAGTTAACGTGTTCGAAATGTTATCTAGCTTCTGATTCGCCACAATTTGCAGTGCCTTTACAGAGTAAGAACCTTTTTGTTACAGCGAAGGAGAATATTTATTTGAGGGCGCTCGGTTTGCGGTTAAGAAAATAAATCTTGCTTTAACGTTTAGAAAAGTAAAAAAAGAAACATATTTTCAGTGTTACTAAATTTTTCCACTGAATGATTTATTTATGAACAACTTCTTTGAAGCAAAAACATAAAACATGTCTTAAAAAACGACAACTTTGCGATACTTGTCTTTGCGACATTGCTACTTTGCAATGGTTCAATTTTAAACAGAAAAAATTGCCACAAAAATATTTGTGCTTTGGAAAAGAAAGTGATTTTGGAATGTATTACAGTAATGGCATTTATAAAGTGACGCAGATTCTTAGAACGGTATTAGTTGAGTACGTGAAGGCTGCTGCTGTATATCACACGACTCACGGGGCGATGCATGATAGATTAGTTAAAATACAATTTGTTACCCCGTAGCGTGAGGTCCACTCAAATATGAGGGATGTGCTACGACTTGTTCACAGATTCAGAAGACGAAGAGTTAAACGAGCAAGGTACAACAATACACGTACTATGACACTAATGATAGGTCTGAAAGGTAAACTGTTAAGTGGAATAAAAATATTTGGTTTAAAGGCCAAAAAAACTGTTCTTTACTATGCATATCTTTTCATGTTTCTGAAAATTTCGGCGTTGTTTCGATGAAGTCGTCATTTAGTTTATCGGGATGACAATTTTGATGTGTAAGTTCTGGAAAGGCAAACATTACTCTCGAAACCTTCTATTTAGTGTGGCACATTTGACACGACTTCGGATTAAGATACATTTTTCTATTATTTCAGAATACTAATATTTGTGTAGCCTACAGTTAGGCTACTTTAAGACGTGGAATATGATTTGGTTTATAATTTATTCGTAACATCAGTAAAATTCTTCTATAATTTGACTGGCGAGATTGACGAGTGATAAAATTTTAATGCTTCTTTCTGCAAGCAAGTGCATGAAAGGATTCAATAAATAGCTTCATTTAAACAATAAGTCCTTTATCGGCCAAACTTACAAAAATTAATCGGAACTAGAAATACTAATAGCAAAAATTAGATTAATACAAGATTACGATTTTTATTTTATTTCTTTTTTTAATTAAATGTTATATGTACCTTACAAGGTTCAGATCTTCACCGGTTTGTAACTTAAAATGTTTCAATACAAGCCGAGCTTAATACAATATAAACAAATATTTAATTTTAAAACTAATACCAAGCATATGTTCTTAATTTTACTATAGTAAAGAAATCCACTTAGAAATGTATACAAAAAAATTCACTAAAAAACAACGTCAATTTTGATCTAAGGCAATCATGATATCGTTGGTATATTGCCAAAAGGACCAGTATCACATTTTTTGTTCGCAATGCGATATTGGCATTTTAAGCAGTACGCCAAAGGGGTCAATATCACACGCTTTAAAATGTGATATTGGCCATTTTGACAATATACCAACGATATATAAAATTGGCAATAATAATACTGTCAGGATTGGTGATCACAGCGAACCGACTTCAGTGTGTTAGTGGCAGTACGATTGATATATGGGTCGATTATTATTTACCTTTCTAGTTAGGTTGGTCGCCGCGAAGGGCGTGTATGTATCGAAGGGTTTGGGAGGCCGCCAGTGATACGTGAAATCTTTATTATTCGCCATTTCTGGTCGTGCGTCCTTTGCAGTACGAGTGCGTCCCTGCAGTTTTCCAACCCTCGGCTCGCCCCCGCCTGCAGGGTGACGCCAGTCTCATTACCATCCCTCTCTGCTCCCCCTTCACCGACATAAACCAGCTACCCCTCAGGCCTGGATGTTGTCGCTTCTGCTCCCCCTCCTAAGTCCGCGCTGAACCTTGCAGTCCAGTCACAACCATTGCATTCCTAAACCCACACACACAGTATAAAATATATTGGCATACTATGTTTCATGTAACTTTAGTTATATTTAACACCTACTTAAGGGCAATAACTTCAATGTTTTGTGAAATGTGACTCACTGAAATACAAAATTTACAATACGAAGTGGACGTATAAGGTTTACTTTAGAACTAAAAATATCTTGCATTTAGGCATATATCACTAAATATTAACAATTACTGCCTACAATCAACTGCCAAATTCACTACAGTTATACGAAACCGTCTATACCTACTGTATCCTAGGATTTTAAGTTCAGTCTTCTGCACGAGATAAATTATGATCTAATCAATAACTATTAACGAATCCATCATATTCGTATTATATTAGATAGTTTATTTTAAAGAAATAATTTAACATAAATAAGATTTAGTAGCTGCTGCTATCATGCAAAAATCTTTTCCGGCTATTCACTGTCAAATGTGTATTTTTATTTTTATAATTTTTTTTTGTGGTTGTCTCAACACACATGTGTAGAGGCCACGATTTTTCGCGAAAAGAAATCTGCAACAGTTTGTTTCAATACCTTATGTGCACACCTGCAGCTATGCTTCATGGTTATTGGCTGTTTTTAACTCTCAACGTCTAGGGTTCTACCCGCAAATCACAGACGTGTGATGTCGCAGTAACCTGGTTCCTGTTGGCACAGTCAAATGAGCCACGTCTGTGCAATAATACATTCTGCCAATAACCATGAAGCAGAGCTTCATTTGTGCACATACGACATTGAAACAAACTGTTGCAGAATTCTTTTCGCGAAAAATCGTGGGCTCTACACATGTGTTTTGTTTTCATGCATTTCGTGAACATCTGCAGCTCTGCTTCATGGTTATTGGCAGATTGTATTATTGCAGAGGCCCCTCTCATTTCACTGAACCAATCAGAACAAGGTGATTTGCTGGTAGAACCCTAGACGCTGAGAGTAAAAACAACCAATCACTGACCATGAAACAGGGCTGCAGATGTGCACATAATGTATTGAAATGTATTGTTGCAAATCACTGGCTGTAGACATGATAACAAATAAACACATTTCTTTAGCCCTACTAGCAGACGTTGGCCGAGTACAAAAACAAAATATCCCAATGGGTTTCACTGATTCGATTCAGAGTTTATTATATCCCAAACAGGAAATTGAGTTGAGGTAAAATCGTAAAAGTCATTTACGTTGAATATGTATCTGTTTGTGGGTTCAAAAGAGGGCGGAACCAATTATGGTTTGTACAGTACTATATTTTGTGCAGTACTTAAACGTATCTCTGTAAAGTCTATTCCAGATCCGTAGGACGGTGTAAAATCAAATAGTGAACAAACATTAATATACTGTTCCATAAAAAATTGGCTGTCATGAACTTTAAATATGCCTAAAGGCATAATGGCATAGAATATTAATTCATATCATCAATAGTTGAGCTTGTTAAACAGAAGCGTGTCATGATCACACCAAGTGTAACAGTTTTCAAACTGTAACCGTTTATATTTCATGCCTCAATTATGGATAGTTAATCATGGTTCTCAAGAAGACATGCTAAGTGGGGGAGGATGTTCCCACAAGAGAAACACAAAATGAAGAATTACTGCCCTCGAGCCAACGGTTAACAAACGGTGACCAACTATGCCTACAAAAAATGCAATTTGACCTCATTTACGACCATAAAAATGCTTAACTGCCTAACAGAATGCACCAGTTTCGGTCGAGGTGCAGAAGCTACCTATCTACCAAATCTCAGAACTCTAAGCCTAATGGCCTGTAAGCGGCGGCCAAACTATGCTGATAAATAGAGACTCCAGATTTTCGTGAAAAGTTTTTTGTTCAACTTGTTTCAATGTTTCACGTACACACGAAGAGCTCTATTTCATTGTTATTTATAGCGTGTATTTCTGCAGAAAGCATTTGTAATACTGTGCAATTGTTTAGATTTTCTGTTGTTAGAGGCACGAGAATTTCGCGTATTCATTCTAGTACATGGATGCAGTAAAGAACCTATACTTAATTGTCACTTCTGTGATTGGGCGACAGCTGTTTAGACGCAACTGTGACACATGCAAACCGCTAATAAAGAAGGACATTTATCGAGGGGGGGGGGATATTTCATGCTACCAGCTTGTGCGGTTAGATGCCAATATGATATTTGAAAGAACTGTGCAATGGGAGAGCATGACTAGGTTTAGTTGCTCGGACATACTCCATTGCGAAATAAATGACCGTCAAAAGAAAACTAAAAATAGAAAAATCATAAATAATCAGAGTATGCTTTAGTCAACAGGATACATACACAACAAACATAAAATTCAAAAAATGGAGTCGGGTCAAATAAAACGTCGTTATACTGTCTGGAAAACCTGTTGTATTTCTTTCTCGTCTCATCGTTTGTGTCGTTTGTTGTTTTTTTATGTTTGTGTCTGATATCTTTGTGTTTTGTCTCATCTCATCGTTGTGTCGTTTTGTTGTATTTCTGTTCGTGTCTGATATCTACTGTGTTTCTGTTTTGTCTCATCGTTTAGTCGCATGTTAACTTAGGTTTTTTTTTTTGTTTTTAAAATTTATTAAATTTATTATTTGTTTGTTGTTTAATTTGACCCGATTCCATTTTTGAAGTGCATGTTTGTTGTGTATGCAACCTGTTGACTAAAGCGTACTTTGCTTTTTTATATTTATTTTTTTAAGTTTTCTTTTGACGGTCATTTATTTCGTAGCAGAGTAAGTTATGTTCAAGCAACTAAATCTAGTACATGCCAATAGTTAATCGACTGAAGTCAGAGCATGTACAGGACTGAGAAGCTATCCAGTTGCCTGATGAGTATGCAAAACACTCGGGGCTCTAACTAAAGCTGCTACACAACACTACTCTGCAAGAGGTAGAGCCGGCCCTAAACATTTTTATTAAATTTCTCTTTATCACAAAACTTTCAACGGAAAGGTAGCTATTTATTTAGTTTACTTATTTATTTTAACATAATTTTAATTTATACGTGGCACGGTACAGTACAACGGCACAAGTACTTTCATTCAAGTTGGTAGGAAATTAAGAAAATCAGCTATTAAATGTGATGTATTATAAATAAATTTTAAAAATAAAGGTAATGGCAGCTAAATCTGTTTCTCTTTTTTACTATGCATAGAATAAAGATTTAGCGAAATTTACTAATACTCCTATTCACAATATCTTCGCCGTGTCGACTGATAGATATAGGTAAAGTCACTTTAGTGCAGAGTGAATATTTACCGGTGGTAAAAAAAAAACGATTTAGTAAAAGAAGAAACCAAAACCAGACTTCAGAAACGGTCAAAATTATTTATGACCCACTATAGGTTTCAAGGCTTCCCACGACTATAACTGTACAGATTTCATAAAAAAATGTGGAAGTACGACAGTTAATCATCTCTCTAATTGGTGCAGAGAGAGAAGGAGACAGAGAGAGAGTGGATATGTTCTTGGTAAAAGAGGTTGTGTGCTGGAGCTATTAATGTGTGTACAAAGTTTCTGTAAAACGTACATGCACAATTTCATGTGTTTTAAAGACACAGCTCGTTGCATACTGCAGTAATATGATAGACACTGCATTATCGAATGTAAATATTAAATTAGACGTCTTTGAATTGAGTAAGTAAGTACTGTAAGATATGTTGTTAAAAACATTGATTTGAATAAAACCGGAGTTTTTCCAACACTTTTAATTGGGAGGTCAGACCTCTAGCCTCCCACCAAGGCGATCCGGGTTCGATTCCCGGCGGGGTCGGTCCCCGGATTTTCGCATGTGGGAATCGTGCCGGACGATGCCGCTGGTCGGCGGGTTTTCTCGGGGATCTCCCGTTTCCCCCGCCCTTTCATTCCGGCGCTGCTCCATACTCACCTCATGTCACCTCTCACCAGCGCAAATCACAGATGTGTGGTGTCGCAGTAACCTTATTCTCATTGGCACAGTCAAACGAGCCACACCTCTGCGCAAATACACTCTGCCAATAACCACGAAGCAGAGGTGCAGATGTGAGCGTTATGCATTGATACAAAATATTGCGTAATTCTTTTAACGAAAAATCACTAGCTCTAATATTCATTACAAGGAATCCCTACTTTTGTTGAAAATTTTTCTGTGCCAGTTTGTTACCTGCAATTCTGCCAGCTCAGCTTCACGGTCAGCTATCGATAGAGACCGGAAAAATTCACGAGTTCACTGACCTGTCGGCTAGCTTCCAAGAATATATATGAACTCAAGTAGACATTAGCTGTTCATCAGATGTGCGCTGACAGTGAAATGGACCTGCAAGTAGTTACATTATAATTAGAGGCCCGGATATTTCGCGGGTTCAACGCCCAGCAGGCTAGACTCCACAGTTCTGTGTACACACTGTCCTCAGCTATATTTGTTCATTGGCTGCTGCTCCAGTGAGTGAGCATTTGAACATTTGACGATGTAGCGCAGGAGTCCGTGAGTGTTTTTACGCATGTCCTCCATTGGTTCAGAGTCCGCAAGGTCACGTTTATTAAACAATGACCCGATCGAAATAGTTTCCAACATGTACATGACTTAGAAATCCAACCTCTCCTCAGTTGAATCCGCGAAATTTCCGGGGCTCTAATTATAATTATTCGATCATCGACTTCAAGGTAGTGTCAAATAAGTCAACGGCCAATTGTGAAAAAAACACGAACTTGCAGTTGCTCGAATTTTAGCTTGTGCCTGCAAGAAAACGCTAATTTTTCAGGTCTCTAGGGATTGGATGTTTTTATCTCTCACGTTTCCTAATGATTTATTGCTAGGTACCTGCAAATTTTGCGTTGTTAATTGGTAACAGACTAGACTTTGCAGTCCTATATATACATAATTATAGTATAAGATTACACTGACCGTAGCCTGTATGTGATGTCAGCTATGTGCGTTATCGCTTTACAGCAGGTTGGTCAATCTTACCTGCAACTTTTAATTATTGGACGGATGCATTTTACCCGGCAGACCACGGCATTTTTTTTACCTATGGGGGAAAGTGCGTGGTGGCAAGAAATAAGACGAATTTTGCAAGTCTTTATTTATTGCAAATCACAGATGTGTGGAATCGCAGTAATATTATGCAGTCGAATAGAAACATCTTTCTACAGTAACAATTAATCAAAACTTCATATGTGCACGTAATACAGTGAAACATGTTTGGGCAAAAATCTTTTCGCGATAATCAGGGGTCTCTGATCATAGCTAGAGATGATGGTATATCGTGAAAAAATTTTGTGTCAACACACCATTGAAAAATCTGTAGTTAATTGCAACACACATGACTGGGTGATGTCCGTCTGTCGAAACGTAGCTGTCTGCGGACCAATAACAGGCATACAATATTACCATAGCTGGGATCTTACAGGCTCAGTCAAATACGGAAGCAACTCCAGTATTATTCTGGCAAGATGAACGTGCGTTGAAACCCAGCACACAGTCAAGTTTTCCCGTGATAAACCATCATCTCTAATCATAGCCACAGACTGAAAAGTAATACAGACGTGAAATGACGTGGCAATACCGGTGAACTTCATCGCTTATCGGCTGCCCGAGGCTGTTGATATCAGCCCAGTGTCTATTTGGATGCTGCATGTCACGGCAGATTTCCTGTTGGCCTGGCTGTTCACTATAAACTAAGCACTCAGCAGAACTCGTAATTAATTTAAAGTGTGTTTTATTGGCCCAATATATGTTAACTTTTGAGTGTGTTGAAACGTTTACACTGGTTGTTAGTTACATGGACGTTTTCATGTTAAAAATACTAAAGATGGCTGCAAAACAGCTGAAATAAAACTTTATGCAGTGCTCACTTTATCGTGAACGGCGTATAGCAGGGCAGTTGCCCTACGCTAAGGTTAATTCTACTACAGGTTAGAAAGATCAATGTTATAAGTTTGGCACAGGGAAAATTTCTGCCACTAGAGCGCTGGTATCGCTAATGCACCAAACTAACAAATCACAGAGCTTTCCTGAACTTTAAGTTACATTAGGTTGATAATTTAAAACGCGAAATTGGTTTCTTTTCACTTTAAAATTAAATTAAGTGACATATATAATTTCCAAGTTTTTTAAATTTAATTTTACTACGGTTTCGTATTTATCTGGTCTCTTAGCGATCGAAGCGAAACTAGTGGCAGAAATGTTCCCTGTGCCAAGCTCTCCCATAAGAAAACCCATTTTCTTTCTAACCTGTAGTAGAATTAACCTTACCTACGCTGATTGGCAGTAGGCGTCGCCGCCATGTTGCTGGCCAGTGAAGCCATTTTGTTGGCGTGTGTGTGACTGAGTTTGCCTTCCAACTAGCTATTTCACTTCTGTATTCGAAGATATTCTGTGTCGTAGCTAACCACATCTTCCCGTGGAACACTTCTACTGACTCTTCAGCACTGTTCCCAACTTCCAACTTACAAGAAGCAACGTTTGCGGCACATCCTGTGGCAGTATGTGCGCACGTAGGCTGGTGTTGCAGGGAGCGGCGAGGTTTGCAGAGGGGAGTCGACTGAAGAGTGCAATGGTGAGAGGGGGATGTTTCACCCCCTAATGGAACCGCAACATGACGTCACTGGACCCCGGAGTGAAGAATCGTGTCTGGCCCTACCAGGGGCCGGCTTATACAGGCTCCTTCCCCGGAGTTAGCTTCCGGGCCGCGGTGACGTCATCTCCAAGATTGCGTTCACCTGAGCTTGCTCTAATGCTGGCAACCGCAAGATGTAGGTTTATCGCGGGAAAATTTGACTGTTTGCTGGATCTAAACAACCGTTCAGCTACTAGATGATTACCGGCATTAGCTTGTACGTGGAGCTGTTGCCCTGTTTGACTGAGCCAATAAGAATCCCGATATCGTTATTTTTGATGCTCTTTCATTAGTCCTTAGACAACTACGTTGTGTTAGAAGAATATCAGCCAATCATACAAGGTGCAAGAAACTACAGCGTTTTGAAGTATATGTTGGCACAGCAGTGATTTCCACGGCAGTATTTTGCATGTCCTAGGCCGAGTCGCGCAGTGACGGTAAGGGCGACCCCAGTTCACTCATTGGTTACATAATCGCCTCTACGCGAAATGAACTGAACATGCAAGCAGTCTGTAAGCCGTCGGCTTAACTTTAGCGACTTCCAACGTAGACCGTGTCATTTTATGGCCTATAAGCAGTGACCCTTGTTTTTCGCGAAAATAATTTTGCCTCACTTTGTTTCAGTGCCTTACGTGCGAATCTGCAGTTCTTCTTTGTGGTCAGTGATTGTATATTTCAACTGACGCGAGCCTTGGGATTCTACCGGCAAATCACAGACGTGTGGTGTTGGAGGAAAGTTATTGTAATTGGCTCAGTCACTTGAGATACGGCTCTTCACACAGACACGCTGCCAATAACCATGAAGTAGAATTGCAGATGTGCATGTGAGGCACTGAAACAGACTGGGGCATAATTCTTTTCGCGAAAAAACAGGGTCCTTACCTATAGGTAGGGACTGGAAAATTTCTGCAGGCTAGAATCCATTGTACATGCTGAAGCCCCGTCTATTCGTTCATTGTCTGCTGTTGCACTGAGTAGTTGCTAGTGGTCAAATAATCGGGGCTCGAGTATGCATAATACAATGGATTCTAGCCTGCAGGTTGTTGAATGCGCGAAATTTTCCAGTCCCTACCTATAGGCAGTTCACGGTAAAGTGAGCGCTACATTATAAGATTTCTTTCAGTTGTTTTGCAGACATCTCTACTATTTTTGATATCAAAACTTCATGTAACTATAAACCAGTGTAAACATTTCAACACTCTCACAAGTGAACACCTATTGCACTCTAAAAAAATTTGTAAAATTTACAAGGATTTTCTTTGTTCTTTTACAATTCCAAGTAAAAGTACAAAGATTTTCTTTGTAAAATCATTACTTAATGAAGTTACAACGGTAAACTTTGTAATACTACAAAGGGATTCTTTGTACCTATACCGACAGTTCCTGCAATGTAAATTATTTTTCAAAATATGACAAGGCACTCCGTAGTTGTACAAACTTTTGTAAATGTCGAAAAAAATTCTCCTTTTAAAATTATTAGTTTATAACGTTAAAAGAATTTCGTTTGCAAAAAATATAGAAAAAATTTTTTGCCTACAAAAATCTTAAGCTTGCCGGCAATTACTTATGCAATGATCACAACTTCAGAAAAATATTTTTCTGGAATAAAGTGACTGTTTATATTAATTGCGTGCTTGAAAAAGAAAGAATTACTAACGAACTGTACATTGAATGTATACGTTGCTATGCGTGGGGAGAGTGGTTCGAAACTTAGCACCTTCCAAGATTTTTTTTCTTCAAAATAATTTCATGTATAGGCTACGTCCTTTATTCAAAAGTTATTTGATAATTGAGTCCAGTGTTATTTATGAAGTACAATGAACATTTAATTTTTTTCCCTTATTGAAAAGACAGCTACAAGGCTAGTCCTTGTAATTTTACAAACATGTACTTTGTATTTTATTACAAGGACAACCATTGTAGTTTTACGAGGAATTTCTATGGCAACTGGGTTTCCAAGGATTTTCATTGTAAAAGTACAAAATTGTTTTACAGTGTGGCCCAATAAAACAAATTTTAATTAATTACAAGGTCTGCTGAGTACTCAGTTTATAGTGAACAGCCTATATTAACGAAGATAAACGATTGCTTCATTTCTGTACGGTAACGTACCTCTTTACGTGTTCTTCGAACGATTCCTCAATTGAAACGTTTTCGTGGAATTTCGCCATTGTGAGGAAATGATTCCGTGATGCAAAAAATCCCAAAAAAAAAATAAATAAATAAAAAAAAAATGAAAGCCTGTATTAGTGCTGTCAACAAACACATAACACAGACTGAATTTAACTGCTATTACTGGCGATGATAAAATGCTATTATTTCATTCAGAAGACCTTGGATGGCTTAAGTTGCGATTGTTTGAACCTGCTTACTGTTGACAGGGCAATTAATTTTAAGCCCTTTTGGAAACTATTCCAATACAGCAACTATTACAGGAAAAAGTCAAGTTGTTGGAACACTGAGCAAAAAGTAAAAATGTATTTTCCAGATTTCTTATATATAAATGCATACCGGTTCCATACTACGCATAGATTTGATCTTTGAACGATTCCTACACCTCCTTTACATATCCTGCATAGGAATATTCCCGCTTAAAAATGACGGCGATAATGCCCATCTTTACCGATTGCATTTCCCGAAAAGAACCCTAAAAACACACATAATATAACAGACGGCGCCTATTAGTCCGACACGAAACTGTTCAGTGATATTCTTACACAGACGAAACTCAGAAATTATACAGAGATGTTAAGTCACAGGCTAATTTGTGCCCGACCTAGAGAGGTTGTGTGCAGTGAATGGTTATAAGCGATAAGGGCGACACTGACGCGTGAACCAAATGCCTCGCTGCTCTTAACGTTAGTGCGCTGAACTCGCCCACAATGTGGCCGTCATACCACTTAAGCTATGGGACTAGGAGAAACTGACAGTAATGTTTGCTGCAAAACCTTTTAATAGGTAATTTCATGTCGCAGAGCTGGCCAGAATTTCAAATACATCCATTTCACATGATTTAATGCAATAGAATCAGTAATTTGTATTTTATGCTAATACATAACTAGAGATTATGGTATACCGCAAAAATTGATTGTTCCAACATATCCTTGAAAACACTATAGTTCCTTGTGACATGTCTAATTGGGTGATATACGTCTGACACAACGTAGCTGTCTGCAAACCAATAGGCGTCAAATATTACAAAAGCAGGATTCTTATTGGCTCAATCAAATAGGGCAACAGATCTACGTGGTAACTAAATCCAGTAATCCTTTCATAAGCTGAACGTGCGTTGAATCCCAGTCAAGTTTTCCCACGATAAACCATAATTTCCATCCATTACTCATTTTAGAATATTCAGACGAAAAATACTTTTTTTTCATTTGTATTTTGAATACAGGAGCATACATCTTTTTAAAATACTTTATTTACTGACATCATTCAGGACTGTACTCGTGCTATGCTTAATGAGTCTGTGGTATTTGCAAGTTCACGCGGCTTATGACAGTTAAATATTTTTACGTTCTGCAACATCATCTTAGCCGAGCTTATAATATTACAGCGTAGACATTGAACACCAGTGCTACCTATGGCCGACAACATTCCCTAGCACAAATGTTCTAACACTGAATTTGTAAACCTGTAAAATTAAAACTTGTCTCTTACAACTTTCATGATTGCTAGAGAAAACATTTTCAGAATCTCAGTACACATGCTACAGGACAAGTTAAGTATCTAACAATAATTCTGTGCAAAATAAGGACAGAATCTGGATTATTTCTACACATTTTCAAGTCCAAACACCGAAAAAGGACATATCAACTTAAAATATGACAAGTTTATATCTCTTGCCGTTTTGAAAATCTATTCAACAGTAAAATAGTTTTTTATAGGCTACAACTCCAGTTTTTTTCCTTCCGCTCCTGTTGAAAGACATTTTCATTTGCAGGTTTCATTCTGAATCTCACCACTTCCACAACAAGAATATTGAAAACTGGTTTTGCGAAAAGAAAAGCAAAATTGGCAAATAATCTCAAATTTAAAATAGGAAATAAATTAAATCATGAATTTTTCACATTGATTGAAGTCTATTAAAATACCAGGCGATTAAAAAATTACCACATTTTTTTTAAAACGATATTGGTGTCTACGTCGTACTAATGAGAATTTTGTATTTTTCGATGTACCTATTTCAATTACTATTGTGTATTTTGTATTTTGTTTTTTCAGAACAGATAATTTAAATATTTTATAAGGGTATTTAAATTACTTTATTTCAGTCAATTTTATTTCGTATCAAAAATGCACGTATTGACGTATTTTACGCGAAAATTACATAAGTGGTAATATTTTGGAGGCAATAGTGCGATACAACGGTTTTAGCCTACATCATTTTGGATGTTTCGAAAATATTGTTTACGCATGTCAATTTTTTAAAGAATTCCCTACCTGTAATCCCTCCTCTGAAATGTTTTTGCTTTTCGTAGACCTCTGCATTGAAAACCCGGATAAAAGATTCGCTAAAAAAAATTTAAACGCAAGTGTTACTGACCCCATTAGTTTCAAAGTAGAAAATTTGATTCCGTTGCTAATTTTCGCCTAAACAAGACACTACAATCACAAAAGTTATGGCTTTTGAAAAGGTTGTAGTAATGAATAAATGGTAAATGTAAGGTGTTGGTACGCGCTTCGCATCAGGCGTGTCTGCGAAAATATACATGCGACTAAATCGACATGTAAATTAGAACACACAATGTTCTGTATAATCAAACCTGGGTTATTGTGCCCATTGGCTGATGCTTTAATGAGCAGCCTGTTTTACCCTTGACACGGCAGCATAGGCATACATCCATTATTACAGCGCATGATTTTACGCCACGATGAACTCGCTAGTTCTGAGTAAACGTGGCTTGATTACCTCAATTTAACTGGTACTGTATTTGCGAGAACCGTTCCTGAACTTCGTTTTTGCACATTACGATTCGGTAACCTGCTGCTGTTGATTACTGCCTAAAATAATCATGTTATTGAAACAAATGCGATGTGGAGCATTGAAGTAAATGCAGGTAAAATATGTGTTTAAAAATACTGATTTTTAAATCATGAGAATTTCCCATTCTCCACAGTATGTCTATCATAGTAAAATAAATGAAGCATGAAAAAGGAACCGAAACTGAAAAGTGTTTGAAACGTGAAATAGCATGAAATTAAATCTCGGGTCATATTTCAAATGGCAATTTAAGAGCGTAAGTTCGTTACATTACCATATTTAGCAGTCCAAAACAATGTATCCTCACTTTTAGTTTATGACTTATTTTTTCAGAACTTTAAGAATACCAAAAACTTTTTTCTAAATCATGTTCTGTGTGTATTATTTTTCCACGAAAATGGGCTTTGATTTAAAGTGGATACAGTAGAGGAGTTTTGTATCCGTAACTGTTTTTCCATTGTAGAGATGATGGTATATCGCGAACAATTTTTGTGTCAACATAGCCTTGAAAACACTGTGGTTTCTTACTACAAATATGATTAGGTGACGTACGTCTGACACAACGTAGCTATCTGCAACCAATAATAGGCATCAAATATTACAATAGCGGGATTCTTATTGGTTCAGTCAAATGGGGAAACAGCTTCAAGTAAAAACTAAAGCCAGTAATCTTTCGACAAGCTAAACATACGTTGAAATCCACCAAATAGTCAAGATTTCCCGCGATAAACCATCATCTATATTTATAGATCACTTGGGAATCGTTTTAGCGTATCGTGGCTATGAAAACACTTTCACTTCATGTTTCTTTTTAATTGACTTTAAAAACGTTCGCGAAGTAAAAATAGCGATTTTATTGAAACTTAATACATTACAGTAATAAATCCCAAATTATCAAAATTTTAAATTCGTTGGCGTTGTTTTTGGAGGAACAGGAGTGGTTTACAAAAAAAGACGTAGTTTACTTTTAACAAAAAAAAAAAAAAAACTCTTCATTGGTGAAAGAAATAAAAATGCCTGGTTTAATGCTCTGTAGAGAATTTCTGTTGATATACGTCTAAGAAATTCTTGTAGTGTTTTAGTTGGTTTTTTTGTAGTTATTTTTTAGCCCTTCTCTCTTTTTGTCTTTGTCACCGCTCTTTCTCTCTCCCTTCCACAATTTTAAAACACGTCGTCAGTATGTAACCGGTCCTCTGATTGGTAGAACAGGGACATGCACAGTTAGCGCTGCATTTTCCAAGGACGTGTCTCGCGGAAGGATCGTCTTGTCTGGGGCGGTCGTCTGAAGGACGTCGAGGGAACGCGAACTACGCATTAGCTGACTACAGCCGCGCCTGGCACGTGACCCCCGAGTGACGTGATTCATTTGTCGTGGCCCGCTACACTTGTCACTGACGCACGAGGGAAGGTCACGTCACGATCTCTCCAGGGTTTTGGGTTGTTAAAACCACTTTATTGGCCGTTCGTGATAAACTGAACACTTCTGAAGACTATCTTGTCTAGAATAATAATTTAAAAATATTATTAGTTGTTACCTTAAATATTAACTTTTAATTATATGTCATTTATACACTTTAATTGATAAGTAGGTTGCTTTCAGTGACGGATCCAGCTCTTAAGTAATTTTTTTTCTCCTAAAATGTATCTATTCTCATACTTCGAGTCAAAGAAAGGTGGGGTCCGGAGGACCTCTCCCAGAAAATTTTAGTTTTTAAGTTGCAAAATGGTGCAATTTGAAGCATTTCCTAAACAAAACATTCAGTATACCAATTAAAATTTTTTTAAATATTTTACAGACAAAACAATATTTTATCAACGCCTGTTTGGTTTATTTACATTCAAATGTAACAGGAAACTATAAACAATAGTACACGTAAATATGGTTTCAAAAGTGCTCCCTTTACCCCGAACCACCTATGTCTGAGTACCCTAACAGAAAAACTGAAATTAAACACATATTCTTTAATGTAAAAAAATATATTTGCATAAAAATCGTATTTTCAATTGTTTATTTACACAATCCTGAATTCCGAAAGCGATAGTATTAAAAGTAATAAAAGTACGGCCAAATAAACAATTAGTGTAAAATATGTGAATAGTTATGTGTGTGGGGCTCTTTGGATCAACTAGGGAGTTGTTTGAGTTAGATTAATTTGTACAACAATGTGATTTTGAGTCATAAATTATATAACTAGTACCTTACGTGTTTTCATCTTATGTAACTACTATTTTAGTCACCTTTAGAGTGATTATTTAACAAAAAATAAATAAAATAACCAACAAATTTTTGCTACATTAAGTCACCGTCACTCAATAACCACTTAGTCTATACCCTGCTTTTATCCTGCTTATAACTGCAAATACTTTGAGGCCTATCCAATATTATAGTTTACAAGCGTGTGAAACCCCTTTCAGGTTCAACACTAAACCATCATAGACGGCAAGATTCGCGTTATTTTCTGACAACAGAGTAGACTCCAAACGGCTGTAGTCTTTATCGACGTCTTCTTTTGGTCGACAATGATGTGGAAAATGCTTCTGTTCATTAATTATAATTAGGTACCTGAGATATTCACATTTTCGATTGGGCGCAAGCTAGTATTCAAACAACTATACGTTTGTGTAATTTTCTCAATTGAATGGTGTTATGCAGAACAAGACCATCCCACATTTCAAAAAGCAGAATATAAAGCATTGTTACGAAAACAATATTGTTATTTTGTTAATTTACGTATTCTCAATTTCAAATACCCTACCTCTGCTTGACTTTGGTTGGTTAACTTCTTAAGTTTTAATGTAAAATAATTTAGGAGCTTGTGTTTTATCTGTTCTTTATGTTTGTGGCTTGGATGCCTTCTGCATAACACCATTCAATTGGCCCTTGCCTTTTTCATACCTCCTGGGGAATACTGAGTCAATAATAATAGCAATAATAAAGAAACTAAATGCAGGCCAAGTTATGTAATACCTATAGAGATGATGGTTTATCGAGGGAAAACTTGACTGTTTGCTGGGTTTCAACACACGTTGAACTTACCAGAACAGTACTGGCTTTCGCTTGTACGTGGAGCTGTTACCCTATTTGACTGAGCCAATAAGGATCCCGCTAGTGTTGTATGTTGTTGGCCTGCAGACAGCTACGTTGTGTCAGATGTATATCACCCATTCATACACTATGTAAGAAACTGCAGAGTTTTCAAGGGCTACGTTGTCACAAAAAAAAACTTTCACGCCATACATAGGGTCCGGTAGTTTTCGCGAAAAAAATTTTGCCTCACTTTGTTTCAGTGTCTTACGTGTACACCTGCAGCTCGACTTCGTGATTATTGGCAGAGTGTTTTTGTGCAGAGTCGTTATTCATTTGACTGTGCCAATCAGTACATGGATAACTGTGACACAGCACGTCTGTGATTTGCGGGTTTAACATCCAGACGTTGTGTATTACGGCATCCAATCACTGACCACAAAGCAGAGATGCAGGTGCGCACGTAAGGCACTGAAACAAAATGTCACAAAAAAATTTTGCGAAAGCTACCGGGTCCCAGCAATTACATAATATCTAGTTATACCACTACGACAGAGAGCAGCCAATGAACAGCTGTAGAGAGTAAACAAATATCATTGGGGACTATTCTGAATGAAACCACGAATTTTTAATAGCTGCAAGCAAGTTAGGGTATTGGGATTAATTGGTCACTTATAAACCTAACCCGGAATACTTTTTGAACGCCTGAAACTAAAATGTTGCTTATCTGGCTGACAACATTACCGCCTCAAGAGTATTATCAGTGTGTGTGTGCAAATGGCAACGCCGTCCAACACAAGAAACTAACAAAGGTTTATGGTTACATCATAGGAGTAGTGAATATGCATAGGATTTTTTTTTTTTTCGCAAGTAACCGAGCTGCTATAATCAATGCCAGCGATAAAAGTGTTAACGCCTGAATGAAATATACAACATTGGATATTTTCGTTTGTAAGAGGGACCTAAAATAGGTTATCATTATTGTGAGTAGCCTAAATCTAACCATCCAGCCTTTAAATAACGAACATTTATCTTACAAATCCCACTGAAAGACTTTACGTTTAAACAGAATTAGATACTTTATCAATTGAGCTTGTATTTTGTTTTTAAGTTTAAGGATTTAATGATAAATTTTAAAGAAATAAATTTTTTCGACACCTATAGTACACCGTTGTATACATAGGCCTTTATGTATTTTCCTAATAATTTATTAGCAAAAGCTTAAACAAATACTTACGTGCCGTTATAAAAAGAGACTTAGACAGCGTATACAATCCTACCAAAATTGGGAAGACCTCACGTCAACGAAAACTTAAAAAAAAAAAAAATCCTGTTTTCTTTTATTTTAGCGCAATGCCGACAACTTACCTATTGTGCACGTCCTTTCTAGGCATCCGTAACGTTAGCTGTCGCGTAATGGCGGACGGCACCGTGTTGTTACAAAATCAGGGAAAGGCGTAAAAAACATGGCGTAGAGGAGCATGTTCGTTAAAGGTGTTCAAGTATGATAAAATCATAATTTTACATTTTTATGAAATATCGTTAGTTTCGTAGACGATATTTGTGAGTGCAGTTCCCTCTTACAAAACAATTTTTTAGTTCTCATAGTTCTCTCATAACTGTGCGTCAAAGTCAAAATTTGCTTGTTACGTTTCTGTGCAAATAGCGGTGCCTCCA
Source organism: Medauroidea extradentata (assembly GCA_003012365.1). Lineage (NCBI taxonomy): Eukaryota > Metazoa > Arthropoda > Insecta > Phasmatodea > Phasmatidae > Medauroidea > Medauroidea extradentata. Next base: position 50,455 of record PNEQ01015171.1, read on the forward strand.
CAGTAAAACTACATGCAGGCAGGCCACATCAAGGGGGATCATTATGACACGGCACAGATATTACCTTCTGGAGCGTTGCCAAATTGTCACACCTGCACTACCTGCCTACGTTTTTGACTAGAGACCTTCCGAAAGAAGAAAGTAATTTCTATGGATGGTCATAGGTATAGTATTAGCAGTAGTAGTCGAACAATGCCAACTACATACAGTGTAAGAAACTCTTCCCTCTGCCTTGTCGAAGTATTAAACAAAATAGAAAATTTGTAAGACAAATAAAATGTAGGAGTTCCGTTATTCCAAAATGGTGTGTGCTGATACCCCTTAAGGAGGGAGTGCATCGACATTTTTAATTGTTATAATAATTTTTATAAATTATACGAGAGGTATTTGTTTTTTAGGCATACATTGCAACTATTTTTTACTGTAATGAAAATGTTTCGGTAAGTAAGTTGGTTTTCCTTTATTGCTTAAATCAGTTTTATGCAAATTTGGACTTTACGTGCTATAATACGAAAACTATGAAAGCTAAAAATTTTTGGTTTCAGTAAAAATTAGTTACAATGTATGCTTACAAAACAAACGTATCTCGTACAAATATAACAATTATTAAAACAATTGAAATTTTCAGTGGACTGCCCCCTTAACGGCCTGCATAATTTGATCGGTTGATGATGTGCGCAGGCGGTTGTTTCGCTGATCTCGCCCGCTGGTGCTGGTGGTACTCGTGACCTGCTTGTCTGTACTGTTCACTGTTCTATATTCTAGTCACACACTCCACTATTATTTGGAGTTAGTACTGACCTTAGAGTGCAACGGGTCGCATCTCACTCAGCGTCGTCAACTGGAAAATTACATTTAATGACAGTTGAGGTCGATGAACAAGTGTCCACTTCTCGGTACACAGAGGCCAGTTCAAAGTCACTTGGTAATCCCGAGTTGTTTACAAGCTGACCCGAGTGAAGTATGCCTGCGTTCAAAAACTGAGTGGTTGAAAAGATAAACGCCATGTTTGAAAATACTCCTATCGTATGCCATTAAAAAGTGGGGAATTAGTGAAAATGTTTAACAATTAAATTCTTAGAGACAAAATATATTTGAGTTTCATTATTAAAATTCTGGCTACGTTAAAGTGAAGGGTGAGTTTCTACGGTTTATTTAAAGTTAGTATTAATGTAATGCATGTATTGGTCTACTCTGGAGATTAAATACTTGGGTGGTTGGATATCGTAACAAAACTGGCACACGATTCCTTGTGACGTTAGAAATTCTATCAGAGAATGTTTTATGCTCTGAGGAGATTACATTTTCAAAAATGAACCTGAAACGAGAATAAGGACGAAAATTCCATGAATTCAAACTGGCGAAAACACTCCCCTTTCAAGGCAAATGTCAAAATTACATTCTGGCATTTGTAGTTAAGTCCATTGGCTTTATTCACGTGCAATATTATTGGAATGATGTCGATTTAAATTACGTTCTTCAACGAACATCACCAGAACCTGTGATAGCACTGCACTGTAAAGAGACTTCCTAAAAGGTTTAGGAAGTTATAATCCCAGACGCAGTATGGGACAGTTACCATACTTCCGTCTTGTAAATATGCTAACTTGTACAGTTGTTACAATACAAGTCTGGTAACTTTAGTATGCAATTGACTGTTTTATAATTAGGTTTAGGAGTTTTACCATGGATGTCTGGGAAACTATTCTACCATACCTACTTTCTTAGCACTCCTATATGCACGTCTGGTAAATTTACAAAATATTTTTTAGAGTGTGGTTATTATAAGGGCGAGTCTTGCTGGCTCACCACTTGTCACATTGCCCCTAAGCGCAAGACGCTGCACTGATGTTGGTCTTCCTTCTGTGCAGAGGCGTCTCTAACGTATCTGTGTAAATCAAAAATAAGGCTAAAAAGGCACGACACGTCCGTGAGTTGTAGGTACAACCCCAAGATGCGTGAGAGCTGAAACGTGCTAACACTGCCCATGAAGCTAAACTGCAGATGTGCACGTAAGGCACTCTTGCAAGTGGTTGCCAAAATATTTTCGCCAACATCTCGGGTCCCTAAAGACAGATCTTAAAGTGTCGTCGACAGAAAAAGAAGGAAGCTGCAATGGCCTATTGTTAGGAATTCCACGAGTTCCCCAAGAGTGGTGTCAGTAAACAGAAACTAAAATTTCTGGACTGGAATTTGAACCCGGTTGCTCATGAAGTGTTTTACCATTGCACCGTCTCACTTGTTTTTGGGTAAATATATTTCTATGGGTCATAGTTTACACGTCACTGAAATCACAAATGGACGTAGTTATGCAAAAAAATCAACTCACAGTTTACTGGAACCGAGATATTTGAGGTCAAAGTCTACTTTGGTCATATAGGGTAAACCTACCCTACTTCGTGATACTAAGACTTCGAACTTCAGTAACAGAAACATGTTTAACATTTTAATTGTGATATTATATTTGATACAGTGGTCACTTATTGCCGAAACTGTACATGCCTGCTCTCTGTTGGCGACCTAGTGAACTCGGTGTACAGAGCCTTCCCAATGTTGTGAAGCCCTCAACGTGATATATCACGATATTATGTTATATCACGATATATGGTCAGTTTACCCTAAACCTTATGTAAACAGATTTCCTGGACTCTTAATTTTCTTCAAAAATTATGAGTTAATACTCGTTTTTTTTTCTAGGATATAATTTGGACCTTCGCATTCTACCTCGTATGATTATCTGAAAATAAATTAATTTGTGGGTCGGTTCCTTTTTGCATAGCTAAGTCCAACTTTCCCAGCCCCTGCAGATTACAGGAGTAGAGACAGTGTAGGAATTGTAAAGTTATTTTTCTTTCCATGAATGAACAAGTTAATAAACTGTATAGTTGCCAACTTATATTCTCGACTGTTATAAAGCACACTAGGTGGCTTCAGAAACTCACTACATATTTTCAAGGCGTAGGAAACGCCTGAACAAGGCATTCCTAAGATGACAAGGAGAATGTACAAGGCGTGAAGTAAGTGTAAGTTTGCTCATTTGTTGGTTGGAATGCCTGGCACGAAGAGAAATCTCAGCAGTCATTACGACAGTTGCAGGCTGTCATGAAGACTGACGGGGAGAATCATTAGTGATGAAACAAAGAAGCGGAAATATTTCAAACAACGTAATGAAAGTAATAAAGGAGACAGGTAAGTTACAACGCGTACTGGGATTGGGTGAAAGTATCAAAGTCATTAAAAGAGAACAGTATTTTATTTAAGTTGTTTCCAGATTTTAACTCAGTTGCTATTATTATAGCAGCGACAAACATCTTAACCCGATTTATGTAAGAACCTCATAAAAACTTGTTTCAAATAAACTCGTTAAACTTGTTTGTTCAACATGAAATTAAAACATTATTTCCGTTTTACTTTCGTCTGTTCCTTGCGGAGTTAAAGCAAATATGTCACGAAATAACAGCAAAACGTAATGCTAAATGTAGTGTGGATGTTTTTTTACAGTTGGGGATGATTTTAATTTCCTATTATTTACCAGAATGCTGAAATTAACATAAGTTAGAAAAAATTGGAGTTTGAAGTAACGGTTTGTCTAGCGCTTGGTTGCAAGGCGTTCTGATGTTTGACTTCAATGGTGTGGTTTGATTCCTGATTGTAACATCGTCCAGCAAATATCAACTGAAGTCCACATTCAAAATCACACAATTGGACACACTGAATATATGCCAAAGCAATTTTCTGTCGCATAGAGATTCAGGAACAAGTGAAAATAATTCGTATCGTTACACGACAAAATTAGTTTTCAACTGTATTAACCAAGTAATTATAAAATTCAATAAAGTTTACTATCGTTTGTACATGTACAAGTAATGCACGCATTTTACGAGAAGTAATGAAGATCCCAAAGCATTTAAAGTACGTACTACTACACGAGAACATCTACAGAATACCCCACTTAAGGTGACTACCTAGGTAGTGAGCATTTCTGTGTGTGCAATCCAATCGATTGACATGCAGTTGCATACTGCTGATATATTTCCTTAAAAGAAATAGTCTATGTATATTTTTATTAGCGTGTAAACATATGTTTTATTTTTCTACTGCGGTTGATATTTTTCTTAAGGAAGTTCGGAAAATCTGGTTATAATAATTTTGAGAAACCCGAGAATCGTGTTTCTGTTAAACGTACTGAATATTTTACCTTACAGGGACATACTTCGAAATGTGTTTTCTTTTCGTATAGATATAACAATAATTCACATTAAGTACTTTGGTCACAAAATAAACAAATACAACTCGCTGCAAGACATTTCAAGCGTATAGAAAAAAAAATACCTTGACAACATCCAGTTCACACTAAAAAAAATGTACATTCTTATTTTGCCAGACCAGAACGACTGTCACCTCTTACATAACGAATGACTGAATATGGAGACCTATTCCTCTTAATTCGTTTCGGTGCAATAGGTGATTCGTTTCAATTCGTATAGTTCACTCCAATTTATTTCAGCAACTGATCTGGATTATCTCGCTACACTTCTGTTTCACTCCATTAAGGGTGGGTTTTAATATAATTTCAAACCAGGTTCTTCAACATACACCAAACTTTAATCTTGTTGGAATTTTGGTTTAAAGGCACTAATAGACTCAGACGAACGTTTAAAGCCAGGAAGTAAAATGTTTTGGGTTATTGCTGATTTCAGGGTAAAAATTTAAAATTTTGAACGTTTCCTTTACTCACGTGATAGCGTTAGAAACATGTGCCAACATTAACTCTACACCGGAAGTAAACATCTGTGAGTTTGAGTGACCAATTCTTAAATATTAGTTTAGACAGAAGATGGCAATAAGATTCTGACTGAACTGGCAGGAAAAAAGAAATGACTGACTTCACGAGAATAAGTGCTAATCTGTTTGACACATAGCACTTTTAAACACCGTCGACTGGAAAAAATTCGTTAATGACAGTAGGCTGTTAACCGAAAAAAAACTAGCAGCACCGTCGATTGACTTACTAGAGTTTAAAATAACCCGTAGAGCAACTGAAAAATATAGGCTATTTGATGTTTCACCAAGAAATTCGATGATCTTTCTTAGGAAAATATTTACTTAATTTGAGAAATAAAATTAAAGAATAATACGTAGCTACGTGTGAATATGGATGCGGCAAAGTTATGCCCATACCACACAAAGTATACCATATTTTGATTCGTAATAACTGATCCCTATTTTATTTCAATACCTTAGTTTCTAAAAATTTTAATACGGAGTAAAATATAAATCATTTTGTCCCCTCACCGAAATTCTCGTCTCTCAAAGCCAGAAAATACATTATAGTTGACAGGCGAATTGATGAAAAGTGCTTGATACTCAGCGTTACGGAGCTGTGGGAATAAAGGAATATTAGCAGTAGCCTAATCCCTCTTATAGAAACGAAATTCTATCAGTAATTAGTAACTTAATAGTTAAATGAATTCCAGAGAGTTAGTTTTAGGTGTTCTACAGTACAGTTCAGTAACGCTTGTGACATTTCAACCTTTTTTTTTTATTTTTATAATTTGCAATACAGTACATTGTTTTCTGGACTATTAAAAGCTGTGTCACTGTGGTGGAACCATGGTTGTGAAGATGACTTTGTAAGGGTAATTAAAAACTAATTAGCGAGGGTAAAAAACCGAGAATAGCTTAGACAAAGAAAGAAACCAGAAAGATCACATCCAGTCTGTTTGGTCGAAGGTATACTATTACTTCTTATTTGTTCTACATGTATACATATTTAGCCAGATTTAGTTCTAAAATAAACCTGAGATGTCATTACACCATCCGTGCAGTAACGTTTTACCATGTCGTGTAGCTGTAAATACGCAAGCAGAACTGTCAAAATTTACTGTAGCTATGCATCGTAGTAATCACTGGAATGATACTAACTAGGGTCTACGACCGTTGACAATAGAACATCGTTAATACAAACCCTGTTAATATTAAGTTCTCGTTAATACAAATTCGTTTTCTTCCCCCTGGGAATAATATCAGAAATATCAGAAAATGGTTCCATTATTCATAAATCAATGCAATATCAAATTCAGTGGTTTAAGGACATCACGGTGGTGGTAAGAAAACTTGTGTTTTGGGACTCGACATTCTGAAAATATACTTACAGAATTTTTTGAGTTTTCGTGAACAGTTGTTAATACAAACCTCATTATTACAAACTACAAAAATTAAGGTCCTTTTCAGATATGTGATGTTCGATTTTATTGACAGAACCCTACCCACTGTATGACAGCATAGTTATAATGAACTTCTTTGTCTTATGTACTTGAAAATTATCAAGGCAGTATAAGATGACTCAGAGATAATTAGTTCGGCTAGAAAGTGTATTAAAAACATCCTACGAATAATAGCTAGAGCAAAAATATTTTTATGATAATGTTGGTCCTATTGGTGTGCTGAATTAGCCGTTTCACTCTTCCCTTCTGTCTCTCTTCCTAACTGCAAAGAAGACGTTTACAAGTACATATGGCTCAAGCCTCGACCGGGTCAAAACGGATTTTCGAAAGCGGGACTGTGAGAATCGCGAAGAGTGATTGTGTTGGCGGGTTTTCTCTGAGATATTCCATTTCCTTTACCCTTGCATTCTACCGCTGATTCATAGTCACATCATTCATCCACGTCGGCTCTCAAGACCATAGTTGGCCGTCTGGCTGAACACATTTTACGCTTTCGCGGCCTAGAAGTGCGGAAGCGATATGGACGGGACAGCACGTGCATCCGTGTATTATTTTCACCGACAACGCACCTATCATTTTATGACGTAGTATTAAAGAAAAATGTGTGCTGTACACGTCTATAACATTCAAAAGATTCTGCGGCAAGATTAATATACCTCAAAAAGACTCTAAAACACCCAATTTTACCATTTTTAGCAGCTAGAAAATATGATTCAATGACAAGTGGTGAACTTGAATAGGTTACACACACGCGTTTAATGTTATTTTTAAGCAGACATCACTCATGCGTTATGGGAAGTTTTCGAATAATCTGTTAACGGCCGAAAAACTGCATACTCGGCGACCTGGGCACGCGGAGAGCTAGATGCTAAATTAAGGACGTTCAAGTGGGGAAAATCGTAAATTTGTATTTGTATGGAACAGTGTTAGTTAACTGGGAGTACAATTTCCTCTAACAAAATAATTTCAGCTCTACCAGTTTTCCCATAACAATGGCACTTCAAAGTAAAAATTGCACCATTTTAGTTCTTATAAGCCGCAGAAACTCACACTGAAACTACATGTCATTGGCTACTGCTTGACGTGTTTTGAAATCCATCAAAAACGTTTTTGTATTTTTAAAAAGTTTCTGAAATTATGCATTTTTGCCTCTTGTATCGAATTTTTTTTAAAAAATACAGTAATAATTTGTAACGGATTTTAAAACATGTCAAGCAGTAGCCGTAGACAAATAGTTCTGGTGTGAATTATTAAAATTTATTAATGTCAATTAGTTTTTGCAGCTTATTACAACTAAAATCGTGCAAATTTTTACTTTTAAGTGCCACTATGGGAAAACTGTTCAGCTAATTTTTTTTGTAAGCGGAAAATTTACACCCAAGTAACGTCTACAAAACTATAATTTTTTCATTCGAATATCAAAATTTGATTTTTCTCCTCTTGGACGTCCTTAATTTATCGATATTTGCAATAACTTATGTTTTAAAATAATTTTGGTAAACGTGGTAATGTTGAGGCATAGAAGGTATTTGTGATGAATTTTGGAAATCGTAATAGTGTAATGTGTTCATATTTTACTAGACTTGTAATCATTCTTGAAAGTTAACCCATAATTTTCATACAATTGTTCTGCTTTACAAATTAATGAAGGATTACATTACTATCCATGTTAAGCAGTTTGTCAAGAATATGTCCTACGTCTTGTCAAAGAGAAAATATTGGCAGCACAATTTGAATAAATGTTATGACTCGAAAACTGAAAAATAAAAGAAAAACTATCTAACACTCCCCCTTAAAAACATTCCAAATCTCTTGACACCCCTCTTCCAAATAATAATGACCGCACATGACGCAAGAGTGTCGTCTCTTTGTTCTCTTCCAAAGTAGCCATATACGAACAGCAGAAAACGAAACCGTTAAGTAAGTGACCTTGGGGACTTGTTAGGCCCCTACAAGTGACGCTAAGCAGAGATCTAATTTTATAATGTCCGCACAACCTGGCTAGGCTCCAGCGAGGAGACCTTGAGGCGCCGTCCTGTCTGCACAACGAACAAATGAACAGCGAATTTTCCGTCAGCGCGGTAATTGTTTCAAGGCCCAGATGTATGAGTAAAGGAGTTCCGGGTATCCCGTTTAAGGCCACTGTTATTTTCCGCTTTTTATCATGGTAGTTGTTTTTAAACCTAAAAGAGAGCCGATATCCAAAATATGTTAAGCTTACATTTTTATTTTGAATGGGTTTCAGCATATTGAATAGTTATTTCAAGAAAGTGAATACTGTAGTTTTAGCTAATTATTTAACTAACGTAAGTATTTTTAGTTGACTTGTTAGTCGAAATTGTATAATTTCCTGTCATGAAAAAAAATTTACCATTAAGGCAAATACCATTTTAAACAAAATTGTCAAATATATTTTTGATACCGGCTCTCGTTTATGCTTAATAAATAACTATCTAAAAATAGTAGAAGCAGGGTAGCATGGTCTTAAGACTACGAATCCCCATTCGCTCTGATTTTAGGAGAATCAATTGTTTTTAAGCATTAAATAAAAGCAAATATCGTGAAAACACCGCACAATTTTTTTTCGAGACAGTCATATGAAAACGACCAATTAGTTAGCAGCAAAAAATTTATTTGATAACACAATTACCTAAAACCAAACTTTTTTTGTCTACAAAAAATTGCCTAAGTGGTTTTACAATTTTTATTTTTACTTTCAAAACTTGTTCTCGGAATATCTGTGTAAACGGAGGATCATGGCCGTAGATCTGCAAATTTTACGTTATTCTTTAGAGTGGACTCAGAGTTACGATTGGTCCATCTGACTTCTGTTGTCGGTCTGCAGTTTGTGTGGCACTCCTGGGGGACTTTCCCATCCAATGATATTATGTACACTGAAAAACGCACACTATCCAACAAATCGATACCTTCATGTGAAAACCTCGTAACTCCAAAATCTATTTTTTTAGCAGGAGAGGGAGTCTTTTGCTGGTTACAATCCAACAATAAAGCCTCGTGAGCTCTAATTTTTGCTTTAATATTTTTAAAAAACATATCTGGAGATACATGTGAAAACCTCGTATCTTCAAAATCAGTTTTTTTTACAGGAGAGAGAGTTTTTCGCTTGTTACAATGCAACACTGGATTTGCTAGAGTTCGGATTTTTGCTTTTAAAATTTTGAAAAACATAACTGGAAATGGGTGCTTTTCGCAGTTGATAAGGAATTTTTTTCGGGGTAGAATGTAAAAATAAAACGAAAATCTGAAAAAATGGAGTTACGAGGTTTTCTCATGAGGGTATCGAAATGCGGGCACACAAAGATACAAAAAGCTCTGAGAAAATAATGTCACGTAATATTTCCGGGTAAGTATAGGCCAATGAGTTCTGTTCTAGCGCCAAATGACAACGCGATAAAGTTCATTAATCATGGTATAGCCCATAGCGTTTCTTGCCAATACAATTAACCTCTCATAAGACAGCCATAAATATCTTCACTATTTGTCTTTCATTTATAATTATTAATTTTCTGTCCCCACACATTTTACATTCACACGTTTGCGATTGCAAGGTGGCATGAAAAAAAAAAGGCATTGAGTTAAGCCTATTTAGACAGAAAGAGGACAACATATTTTATTTACGTGATCACTAAGGCTTCGTGAGATGGTTGAGTTTCTTTTGTGTGACTGTTTTATGTCTGTGGCAAGGATAGTACACACTATTTTGAGAGAAGAATACAATGACATTGCGACTAGTCATGCACTTACGTGTTACATATGATAAAAAAAAAATAATTTTCGGAAATGATCACTTTACGTCTAAAAACTTAGTATTGTTAGGTACAAATCCGAAACGTCAACTTTTTTTTTTTATTCCAACTCTTTTGACAGTAGGGTGTTAAGTGACCCATGTACAGGATCTAATTCTCCGCGTTTGATGTGCGGAGACAGGCGAGCAATAAGGTTCAGTTTGCCACGTTCAATAGGAACATCTTCGCTTCTATTCGCGCAGCGCCAAACTGCAGCACTGTGCTTTCGTTTAACGGTTTTCTGTGGAACTCTAAGCGGTGACCCTACAATTTTACTAGCGGAAAGTTTGAAGTAAAGTCTAACGCATATTTCTAGTGTTGTATTTGCTGAGTCGAAGTGATGTATTCATGCTTTCAGCAGTCTAAAACAAAAGCCATTTTTAGCCATTTTGAGGGGCGCCAAAATCATATTTGTACTAACCAGGCTGTATTATTAAAATGAACGTAGTTTCAAGTGTTTGTTCTCTTCGTGTATAAACGTTTCGTGAATAAATTAGTCGGTTTCACGTGTAAAAGAATAAACACGGCACGCTACGACATGGAGCATGCGCCACATACATAATCCCTTTAGAACCATGACCTTTCATTTATTTCAATCAATTGCAAATAAATCGAATATTTCTTAACAAAAGTTTTGAAAAAATTTGAGATTATGTACAGTCATACAATATACAATTTTGGTAGAGCGTTTTACAAAATAATGTACCGTTTGCTAACAAAAAATTATTTTGCTTCATTTTGGTTTATTTTGACAGCAAAATATGTGGTATTTGAGGGGTAAAAATCTAACAATCCGTTTGATGTGTTATAACAGGGAAAATTCAGCTACAAACGATGATATATAAGTGTTAAAACTGCACTGAAAAAAGAGTGTAGTTGCAGTTACCATACTTCTGTTAAAATAGGGACAACAAAACAGTTTGGTTGTTGGTACTACTCTGGACAGTTCCTTCAACAATCTGTTTTGTAGAAGTTACCATCTGGTGTGTAAAAGCAACAAGGTTCTTTGTTTCTTCTACAAAACAGATTGTTGAAGGAACTGTCCAGAGTGGTACCAACAACCAAAAAGTTTTACTGACCCTATTTAACAGAAGTATGGTAACTGCAACTATACTCTTTTGTCAGTATGTAAGATGAATTATTGATGAGTATTAATTCGCGTTAGAAAAAACATTTTTGAAACCAGTACAAAACTTAAGAGCGAGGCCTTAAGTGCTGGTGAGAATGAACGTGAGGTGAGCGTGCAGCAGTAACGGGCTATAAGAGAGAGCAAGAAACTGCAACGTCCACTACGTTTCTATATGTATAAAAGTACATTTTGGCAAATGTCATAGAATATGTACGTTTAATACCTTGCAGTTATTTAAAAAATGTGAATTAACGTTTGTTGTTTTATTTTAAATAATTGTACAGTACTAAATTTGACAATTTCAGTGTCCTTTAATTTGCAACAGTAGCTTTTTTTAATAGACAAATATGAGTTCTTTCCAGAGAATGCAGGTGATACGTATATAAACACTTGTTAATAAATCCAAAGGTATTTTTTTAGTAGTGAAGTACAACGGTAAGTAATTTGTAATATTGTCAGTGAATGTAGTGTTACGATTTTCAAATGAAAATTTCAATATACGAAGATTAAGATTAATATACTACAGATTAGGAAGATATGCGTTAAAAGATTTTTGCACAGGCTCAATTTCTGCAGTTTGTTCCGTTGTATATAGTTAAGGTGGTAAACTGAGACATTATAGATTTTTGGTAAATGTAAAGTTACATGAGCTGAAATTGGTTTGTTTGTCACTTTAAAATTATATTAATTTTCTTTGGACAAACAAAGTTACATTTAGTTTTACTGAGTTTAAATATTTTATTATACCCGTTTAGAGCAACTAGCGGCAGAATTTTCCTTACGCCAAACTCTCCGATAAGGAAATATGTTTTCTTTCCAACTTGTATTATAATTAACATCACGAGGGGTGGGACCTACTCAACTTGACAGGAACGGATCGCGAATCGAGAACCGTCAGTTGTCAGCGGTTTCAAGGTCCGCGTGCGTTGAATGCGCGCGCAGCTAGCTACTCCCCTCGCAACATTTGCGCGTGCGTTGCGCAAACAAACGTCCGCACGAGCGGATATAATACCCTAGCTTCCAACCCCCTTCTCGTCATAATCACCCGCAGTGGGGCCAACCCTCCCCTCCTGCCCCGGCGCCTAGGGGCGCTTTCTGCCCGCCGACCCACCCTCTCCTGATATCAACCGCATTCCACCCCCTCTTCTCTCATAGCAACTTCCAGTCCAGCGCGTGCCGCACACATGGGGCCCTTATCCGCCCCTAACAGCACCCCCCGCCATCCCCCTCTGCCTCTCCGACCTTCTCAAGGGGTGAGAGACTTTTAATAACCAAACAACGTTTAATGAAAACGACATGCTGGAGAGACAGGGGTTCCCGCCTCGCGGGCGTAAACTCGCTGCACGGTGTGCACCAAGCCGCACAACCACCCGTTCCGATTCGATCCTGGTGTCGTTGCTCAGGCGCTTGTTACTCGTCGAGAAAATACATCAGAGTCTGAAAAAAAAAAAAAAAAAAAAAAAAAAAAAAAAAAAAAAAAAAAAAAAAAAAAAAAAAAAAAAAAAAAAAAAAAAAAAAAAAAAAAAAAAAACATTTCTGCTATACAAACAAAAATATTTAAGGGGGCGTTTGACGGAAAATTTTGATTGTTTCAAACGTTTTAATATTTGTACGAGATATGGTTTGTTTTGTAGACATACATTGTGAACATATTATACTGTAATAGAAAATGTTTGGATTTCATAATTTTTCTTTTTGTAATGGCATTTCAAAGTCCAAATTTGAATAAAACGGTTTTATGATTCAAAGGAAAACCAACTGACTTACAGAACTGAAAAAATTCACACTGAATAACGAAGTTGTAGGTTGAGAGGTCTCCTACATAAAATAAAAAAAAAATAAAAAATAAAAAAAAAACCATTATTTTGTATTTTTAAAAAAAATTCTTCAATTTTATGTGTTTTAGTTTCAAATTTCAAATTATTTTTAAATACACAAATTTTCAGTTATTTTTGTTGTTATATAGAACCTTGTGGCCTATAACATCGTTACTCAGTGCGAATTATGTTCAGTTCAGTATGTCAGTTGGTTTTCCTTTGAATCAAATTTGGACTTTGATGTGCTATTATAAAAAAAACTACGAAAGCTAAAAAAATATCTTTACAGTAAATAATAGCCACAATACATGTCTACCAAACAAACCATATATCGTACAAATATAAAAATGTTTAAAACAAATATATTTTCAGTCAAGCGCCCCCTTAAAGCGGCCTCCGGGTGAAGAAGTACATGGTTGTGTGTGAGAGGCGGAAATCTATGAGGTGCTACGAGCGACGTCGGCCGGCACTTGTAATGTGATACCGCATCTACGTCGTAAACGTGCGCGCAGTGTTCCCACCGTAACGGTTTTATTGTAGGACTTAAAAGCGGTGAGTCTATTATTTTATTGAACGCGTCACTGTAGTAAAGTCCGATGTACTTGTTGACCTCAATTTATAACAAATCCGTTAGTTGTATCTTGAGAAACAACCGATTGAAAAATCTGATTTTAGCCAAGTCTGAGGGCTTCAAAATAAATGCTTCCAATGTGTGTGGTGTCTTGAATGTCACATTCACAAGTAGTCTGAAGTGTGTTTTGTTTTCCTAGATAAGCATTGTGGACGCACGTTTACTGGTCTCTGAGAAAAAAACGTTACTCCGAACACTCTGCACGCCGTTCGAGTGCCTACAGGCGGACACCTTAAGGAAATTAGCACTACAAGTAGTTTTTTTTTTCGTGCAAAAATTTAAATTATACGAGAATAACAAATTACTTTATTTATAAATTAAAAAATAATAATGACAATAAGACCGAGTGAAACATATTAGTCAGCGCTCAACATCGAGGTCTTTAGCGTTGGTGAGGGGTGACATGAGATGAGTATGGAGCAGCACCGGAATGGAAATGGGAGATCCCCGAGAAATCCCGCCGACTAACGGCATCGTCCGGCAAGATTGCCACATACGGGGACCAACCAAGCCGGGAATCGAACCTGTATCGTCTTGGTGGGAGGCGAATGGTCTGACCATTCGGCCACCGCGGCCCAAAAAATATTTGAGTGCACATATAGATTTAAATAACTCTATATTTTACAAATAAGCAACATTCGTTACCAACAGACACTGTCATGTCATAAGAGTTTATTCGCTACCGCTACAGTGACATTTCATTTCCATGTGTTTCTTGGTATTGTCTCGATGTAGATTTTGTTCTAGTTCAGAGTTGGAAGTATTGTTCGTTAGTATACAACTGTAGACAGGCTGTGAACGTTATTTGACAGGTTCAAGTTTGCTAAGTCGTGAAATGTGTTTCGACGACATGCCAGTTGGCGATAGTATAAACGTCATGAATTTGACTCACTACATATAATAGGAATCATCAGGCCAAATAAAAGTTAATCTCTAGAGCGACAGAACTCTTACTGGACAGCAAAACATGCGACCAATTAAAACACGTATTATGCTCTGAACCAAATATCAAAGAATTACACTGATGTAGTACCTACAAGTCGTACCGAGGTGGAGCTGGTTTTAATAATTCAGGTAACAATATGGCGAATTGATTTTGACGAGTGATCATAGGTTCCTATTGGTATCTTGTGAAAAAAATAAGGTAATAATTGAACAACCATCATCTAAATGTAATACGTTGCTGTGGCAATAAACATGTTTCAGGAACCAATATGGTGGCCAGTCTTGTCGCTCTTCCGTCTTCCATAAAACATAAAAATATCATTCATTTGTGTTGCGAAAACGAAACTTACGTAAATACCTTAACAACTATTTCGTATTTTTTCAAAACTAGATCATTTAGAAGGTGTGAAGACGGAAAATATTCCAGAAATTCCAAAAATTCATGTATGACCATGGATACATGATTTAGTTGTTGTTACTTTTTACCTTCATACTGACACAATTACTTCTTTGGGCATGGGCCTGCATATAAACACAGTTAATTTATTTAAAATGCTGATGATTTAGCTTGGCTTTATTGTTTGGAACACTGGTAGACATTTTTGGGTTCGAAACCTGTGTAAGGCAAGGCGACAGGAAAATGATGTGATATTAAATACGCACATGTTAGTGGCAGCTGGCAGAAGAGTTAGTTTTCTATTTGAGTATCATAATTTAAGGGTGGCTTCCCCTTGCAATGTAGGCGCTCACTAAGGAGTGAAAAGGGGCAAAATTTATTTTCCAGATATCCGATATCTCATAAACCCGATGAGGTTATAACCTTCCTCAGTTATTTGGAGAGAAATATATCTTAATTTTGATAAACGTTCCGGTAGGTGCTATTAGTACTGAATATCAACGCCGGAATTTCTTTCCTTTCCTGATGCTTAGGAACCACGTAGTATTCAGCTTGTCAGTCCCACGCGGCGTACACCCTTGGTGACGTTCAAAACTACAGCAAATCTTAATCGGATGCAGACTCCCGCGAATACCCGCGACTTCTGGGTACAACCCGAGTCAGTCTTAAGGGCGCGGTCTACCGCAATTTTCATCATCATTATTTTAATTTTTATTTGTACCACATATTTTTTTTTCTTATTTAAGACACAAAATGTGACTAAATTTGGCTCTTCTGAAATTATTTTATCTCTCATAGTTTTCGCGTAATGGCTTGTTAAAGTCATATTTTGCATGTTACCGTTTTAACGACTACACTAAAACCAACTGATATAACAAACTCAAAAAAATCATAGTGGATGAATACATTGCAGACTACAATGACATGCTCATAAAATTAAAGAATAAAAATTATTTGAATTTAAAAAAAAAATGCGGAAACTAAAAAAAAATTAAAAATTCAATAATTTTTTTAAAAATACGAAAAAAATTTATTCATTAATATATAGTATTTAAGAGAGAGAGCGAGAGCTGCCCAACTATATTAAACACCTAAGACAGGTATGTCAAAACCATCTCGATCCAATGACAAAACAGCAAACTTGCACATTGTACGCTTAAAGTACTGTTGGTACTAAATTAATCTGCGACAAAATACGTGAATAACACTCGAGATAAGCTGGGATTCCTAAACTCTCACATTCGAAACTTTTTTTTATTATTATTTTTTGTTGGCCTTGGGGAACACGTGGACGCAACGACATGGAAAATCCCCGTTACTCGTTCCAACGCGTGAGCGGAAAAACTTCAAAAGGAAGCGGGAAAAAAATAGTGAGTTAATCTGAGGATTGTATTTAATCATGTGTAGGCCCAGGCCATTAAAAATAACCTTTACATACAGCCTACCGTATACGACCTGTAGAGATATACAATATTAAGAGATCCCCTCGTACGATGCATGCCTACCGGAATAATGTTATAAAAAAGAACCTATGTGAGTACCTACAGTAATAATTTCCTTCATTTGCAAAGCATTAAATTGTTTTGAAGTGTTTTCTTAGTATTCTATATCCTACAGTAAATTTATGTGTGATACTTTAACCATAATTTTGTACATTATGGCGATGAATGATACGAAGTATTCTACCTTTATGTTTAACTAATCACGCTAGTAATTTTCCAGAAAAACAAACTGAATAAAAAGTTTCTAACCCATGTAAAGGAGGCTTAAATATATAATTCTCATAGGCGTTCCGTATTTTTTAAACATAGCATAGTTTAAAATGTAAGATATTTAGTACGAAAATATGTTGGTAAAACGATTAGCAAATCTGCGTAAAATAAAACAAGCGTGGCACTTTTGAATGTCGTCCACGTCTCAGACACAGAATATTTAGGAATACAGAAGTGAAATAGCCGATAGGACAGCGAACTCAGTCACACGCGCCAGCAAAATGGCTTCCCTGGCCAGCAACATGGCGGAGACGCCTACCGCCAATCAGCGTAGAGCAGCTGCTCCGCTAGTTGGCAGCCAGGCCAACAGAATAGGAAATCTGTAGTTATATGCAGGAGCCATACATACACGGGGCTGGTATCAACAACCTCCAGCAGCTAATAAGAAGCGAAGTTCGCCCGTATCAAATGTGCCGCCTCGGTATTTCGCGTCTGTATTAATATTTAGTCTGTGTCTGATGCAAATATATCTCATGCATGCTGTTACAAAGTTTAACCGAGAAAGGGAAGATAAATAAGCCAGAGATGAAAGGTAGCAAGAGTTTATTAGAGACAGGAATACTAATTCTCGGGTTTACTGTAAAGTTGAAAAAATTCGAAATAAAATTGATAAAAAAATACGCTGTTGATTTTGTTTATAAAATGGTATCGTAACCATTTGAAAACAAAAGTGCCACTAAAAATTCGAAATAGCTTTTGTGTAAACTTGCACAATGAATATAAATTATGTCGTAGATACCAGTGTGGTCTTTCCTTTACACCATGGTTATCTTCCTTCTATACAATATTACCAATAAATTCAAAATAAGAATACTCTTCTCCCTCATGTGGCATTCTTACCTCTATTTACAGCTGCCATGACTGATTTGCAGCTTGGGAAAATCTTAAGGAAGGTCTAACGAGATGTTAAGAATTCATCAGTTATTCCTTAGATTTCACTCCCTTTTCGTTTCTGAAATGAACATTTCTCACAGTTCACTCAGAAAGATCTTAACTTTTACTCAATATGACTGTGCAGTCGGCCCTTAGCCATACCGCACCATAATTAGCATTGTCCGATCTAACAGGAGCTCACCAGTAACAAAAGAAAAGCATCGTAAATGAATATGTTTTAATGAAGCCTATCAAACAGTCAACTTTTCCGGCGATAAATCAAAATCCCTACTGACACTGGCTGAGCGTCCTCCATGGGGTGTCAAATAAGTCAAGAGCGATTTGCGAAAATGACACGAACATACAGATTTTTAAATTCTAGCCTGATCCAAAAAGAAAACGCAAATTTTCCAAGTCTCAGCTCATACGTGGCAAAGCATGATGGTACGGTCATGGTCCAGGCGCGTATTCAGGAGGGCCAGAGGGCACAGCCCCCTGTTTGACCTTTTATGTATAGTTTATCTGTAAAATATTATAAATTTTTAAGTGGTGTATTCTAATTTTTTTATTTAGAAAATGACTTAAATAGCACCATTTCGCGCCTTACAAGCTAAATATTCCGATGAAAGGTCCCTGGACGCCCCTCTCCCTTCTTTGACTCGGGGTGTGGGCATATCAACTTTTAAGGAATGTGCCTCCCCCCCTTTTCCCACAAAAAAAAGAAATAAAACATCGAGATCGGTCTGCCTCTGGTATGGTCCGTACACTTTTGCAACGGACACTAATGTTCGAGTATGCATGTGACTGTGGGAGCACACCGAATGATCACTAAACTACCCAATACGAGATGGTTTGTCTCGTTTTACTAATGGTTAGGGATAGAAAAAATTTCGCGAGTTCAGTAACTTGCACGTTACAAGAATTCACTAACCTGTGTATACTCAAGCCTTGACCATCTGTCTATTATATTGTTGCGTGCCATGTTCCCGGAGGTCAGTGGTCGGCGGCTGTTTCGTAACACCTTGAGGGCTGGCCGATGACTCAAAGCCCGGGTGGCTCATAGTGGGAAAACCGCCGACACTACGTCATAGATACTTGTCCCAACTGCGTCTTAACCCTTCGAGGACAGCCTGTAATGCGGGGAACACCCGACTGTCTGGGCTGGTATAAAAGCAAGAATCGGCACATTTGAAGAGAGTTCGCTATTGGAAGTGCTAGAGGAAGGTGCTACGCCTGTGGAGAGAGACTGGTGAAGACATCTTGGTGACGTCAAAGTCTACTGTGAGGCAGCAGGCGCCTACCTGCGGAGCAGTGTTGGCGATACAAGAGGACTGCTGCGGCGGGCTGACAAGCGAAGAGGAGGTGCGCGACGGGAGTCGAACAGAAGACCTCAAGAGTGAAGACAGCGGTGCACTCGGGGTGCTGCGCAGCACATGGTGAGCCATCACCACTTCGGACTGATAAGGTTGTACATTGTAATTATTAGAAATACTGTT
>PNEQ01015172.1:0-69465 GCA_003012365.1 Medauroidea extradentata
ATCCGGCATATCACTCAGCTAGCTACCTGCCTTCTGTCTGAAGAGTTTAGTTCTGATGTCTCCTACATGGCAGCGCTACCCTCCAGACCTACAAAACCCCGAGCTTCGGTCCCTCACCACCAGGGCGACACGAAATTTTGTGCAACACGAAAAGCCTAGGCGTTGACAGTCTGTATATCTTAGTCGTCTGTGCCCTAGGATAACTCATCCCCCTACAGCCCTTGAGCAAACATTTCTGTTATCAAAATATACACTAAAGGAAAGTAGGCTGATTAGTTCTGTATAGATCTACTTGTTTATTCCGGCGCTTCTTCTTACCCACGTCATTACTAACCAGCGCTTATAAGACCTGGATGTTGAGTGCTGACCAAAATGTATTCGCTTCTATTTGTTCCATAATTCGAGTGGTGTGCTTATTACACGACAGTTTCTGGACATTCTGTATACAAAAGTGACCTTTACCGGCAATGAATGAAACAAGAGTCACTTAATAGGGCAAGTGGATACATGTAACAGAACACGGTTGGCTGGCGTCAAGAAATACGAGTCACTTAAGAGGGCAAGTGGATACACATAACAGAACACGGTTGACTGGCGTCAATAAACAAGAGTCACTTAATAGGGCAAGTGGATACATGTAACAGAACACGGTTGGCTGGCGTCAAGAAATACGAGTCACTTAAGAGGGCAAGTGGATACACATAACAGAACACGGTTGACTGGCGGCAAGTTGACAGGTGTGTCGTGGTCAGAAGCCAGGGCATGTGCGTAATCGACGCGACTTAGGTATTCTCATCTCGACCTAGTGGCACGACTGACTGTACGTGACCGCATTTCCCTCACTCTACAAAGCGAGGCAGGGGCAGCTAATTGGAGAAGTTGTGTATAGGAAGGCGGGGCAGCGGGGGCAGAGCTCGTGATAAGCTATCAATTCTCTTGGTCGCGCCCAGCTAACGAGTAAATCGCGTGTCTGTGCGCCTTGACTTAAAGCAAGCCTCGGCCGCTGGTGGTGTCCCGGTCTATTCCGGCTGACCGCCCCTCCACTCGCCAGTGCAATGCGATACTGACTTACTCAGTCAGTTGTTGCACATGTTGCGTCTACTACCTAGGGACCTGAAAAATTCGCATTTTCTTTGTGCTCAAGCTAGAATTCCGTCAACTGTAAGTTCGTGTCACATTCACAACAGGTAGGGATTGCTGATTTTCGCGAAAAGTGTTTTGCCCCACTTTATTTCAGTGCCTTAACTGCACGTCTGCAACTCTGCTACGTGGTCAGTGATTGGACGTTTTAACTGTCATGAGTCGTGGGTTCTACCAGCAAATAACTGACGTGTGGTGTTGCAGTAACCTTACTGTTATTGGCTCAGTGAAATGAGACTAGTCTCGTCATAAAGGCACGCTGCCCAGTAACTACGAAGCAGAGCTGAAGATGTGCACGTAAGGCACTGAAACTAAGTGGGGCAAAACTCTTCTCGCGAAAATCAGCAGTTCCTAACAATAGGTCCTTGACTTATTTGTAGGGACAGTAAAATTTCGGAAAATAAATGACCTGAATCTTAGAAACAATCCAATGCATACTCAAGCCCTGACTTTTAGTCAACTAGCAGCTACTCAGTGGAACAGCATACAATGAACGAATAGACGGGGCTTGGGTATGCGTAATAGCCTACAAAGGATTCTAGTCTGCAGGTCATTGGATTCTTGAAGTATTCCCATCCCTACTTATTTTGCACCTCGTGTAAATCGCTATGCCAATACTACAAATTTAACTAAATGTAGGCCCGCATCACCGTGTCAGCGAGCAGCTAGTGAACATCTGATGTTTGCGTGAGAGCACGTATATTATTAGAGGCCAGACTACACGTCATTGAACCAGCTAATTTTCCCAGTCTCTACTGTTAGTAGAACCACTGATTTTTAGTCAAACTATGTTAGAACCAAATTATTTCAGGGCCTTACTTTCATATCTGAATCTATGCTTAGAGGCACTGGAAAATCGCAAAAATATTTAACATAGTCTCCAATAAACTGTAGTATCTCAATAGTGACACGCGTGGACAGTTTTCTGGCAGATCACACACGTTCTGTGTTGAAACTGTACAGTTCTAATTGGTTCTGTTGAAGAAGGACACAGTGCTTTATATAAACGATAGCCAATATAGGTGCAAGCCTTCAGTGTTATACATGGCATGTTGGAGTCTAGCAAACAATCAACTTTTTCCTCGATTTACCAGTGTCTCTAGCTTTGCTTTATGTTTAATGGCAATGTGTATTTGTGTAGAGATGTCAATCATTTTACTGTGCCAATTAGAATAGTGTTACTGCGACAACACACACATTTGATACGTGGGTAGAACCACAACATGCTGAGAGTCAGAAACATCCCGTCACTGTCTGTGAAGCTGTGATCAGGTGTAGTCATTGTTACAATTGGGTGCAATATTATTTTCATAAAAATGTCAGTGTAACTATATGCAGCACCATGTACAGTAGATAGGTGGATGCATTTCTGCGTTCGAGGCCTAGTTGTGTGGATCGCTAAGGGTGAGTTAGCACACACATCACGCCTCACCCTAGCCTCTAGGAGCAACTCACTAAACTGACGTCGGTGTTCTCCCACTCTAACAGTTGGAACTATTAACAGAGCCGTGATTTTATGGCGAAAAGATATTTGCAACATTTGGTTTCAATACGTTATGTGCACACCAACAGCTCCGCTACATCGTCTGCGATTGGATGATTTTACTCTCACTTGCCTTGGCAAGTTACAGACGTACGGAGTCACAATACTCTTATTGTGATTGGTCCAGTCAAGCGAGAGACGTGTCTGATCAAAGACAAGCTGCCAATAACCACGAAGCAACGCCCCATGTGAACGTAAGAGACTCAACAAAGTCGAGCAAAAATCTTTTCGCGGTGAAATCGTGGACCTAATTACTAAACATAATTATTAAACATCAAGTGGTGATTCTATCGTATAGAAATATTAAAGACAAAAACATATTGTTTGAGTTCGAAGTAATTCGCGGGCATACTGACATGAAGGTAAGCCTCAAGAATATATGTGTTCTCAAGCAGGCATTAGCTGTTCATTGGCTGTTCGCTGATACTGTACTACCACATAATTAGTCCTGCATTTAGTTTCTCTTTTATCATTGCCCCACCGACTGCCAGAATGTGTCAAATAAGTCAACGGTAATTGTTGACACTATCTTACAATTGTTTGAATTCTAGTATTTGCTGAAACAAAAACTCGAAATTTTCAGGTCCCTGTAGTTTTTTTCGGACTCTAATGCAAGATTTTCATGTCTAAAAAACGACACCAAATACATCAATTTTCATATTTATCGGTCTCACAAAAATAATATTTAAATATTACTGGATGATCTAAGAGCAATATACACACTTGCATCGTTTACCGAATGCGATTCGCTCCAGTCGAGTAGTTTCCGAACAATCATCTGTAGGCCGAACCTTTCTTTGCACGCAGGTTGGTTGGCTGGGCAGGCTTGCAACTTTAATTTTTCAGTTAGTATCTCAAGAGTACTAGGACATACGCTCTGCACATAAATACAGAATTTTAAGATATTCGCGGCCGTCGAATGTACTGCGTAATTCTTCAATATATATTTAGTCATTAATAGAGATGATGATTTATCGAGGGGAAACTTGACTGTTTGCTGGATTCCAAAACACGTTCAACTTACCAGAAGATTACTGGCTTTAGCTTGTACTTGGAGCTGTTACCCTATTTGACTGAGCCAATAAGAATCCCGATATCGTAATATTTGACGCCTTTTATTGGTCTGGAGATAGCTACGTTGTGAATCATGTATGACGAAATAAAATATCGCGTTTTAAGGGTATGTTAGCACAAAACATTCTCACGATATACCATCATCTCTAGGCATTAAGTTTTTAAATGATTTTGATTATTAGTTCCCAAAAATATATCGAGAACTTCTCCATTAAAATTACGGCATCCCCGCGTAGCAAGAGTGACGTGGTATTATAAGTCAGTGGAGAGCCGCGCTCACGTATGTCAGAACGTCGTTAGGAGGCCCCTCTCACTCCGGCCCAATAGCGCCACAGTATGCATTTTGTGCTGCTATTTCACAGAGGCGAGTGGCTGGAATATAAACTACAGCCAGCTCGCTTTCCCCCCGGCCCCACCTACACTTAGTACCGAGAAAATCATTCGCTTACTCTCCATTTTATATATTATTATATCTAAAACTTTGTTTTTTTTTTTTTTTCATGAAATATACGAACCGACCGCACTTATTCATGTTTTCTAATTAGTTTTTTTTCTATTGTTTGACACTGCAGAGTAAATGCCTGCTAATTTTCAGTTTAAAAGCAACCAACATGACTGTGAATCTTGCAAGTAAAAATAAGTAAATATATCCTAATAGTTATTTTTATTTTATTTTGTTAACAAGACTTTTTTTCGATGTTTTTTTTCCACAGCTAACCATGTCCAGAAATAAGTTCAAGTAAAATATTAATATATTTAATTTGATACACATAAATCGGCAGAAAATGAATATCTGAATATTTCAATTTGAGTAATGCTTTTGGTACACCAGAGAAATTTTCAAATTTTTTATTTGTTAATTTTTGGCAAATTTAAGAATTATTTTTGATAACTTCATTTTTTGACTTATATAGCTCACCAGTAAGTGAATGCCAAAAATCGCCCGTTGTCGCAACTAATTCCGGGAAAGCTGAATTTTAGTCAGTTGTTAGACCCTTATGAGACACGTATTTCCTCAAAAATCCACGCTTCTCCCCCTTGTCTTTCCCCCCACCACCCTCGGAAGTTTGAAAATGTAGACTTTCACAGAATCGCATGTAAATACGTGAATAATTGCCGAAACCAGTAAATCCTTACCTGTTTTGTTGTAAAAAAATCAGTTATTAATTTTGTTCCTATATTTTTTCTCTAATGCTAATAATTTAGGCGTTATAAAACCATAAACGTAAAAAAAAATATATTTTTATAGTCTAAATGTACACTTTCCCTTCTGCAGTTTTTTAAATAATTGAATTAAGCGAAAACACTTCATGTATATTTTGTAGCACATACTTTCAGCTTTAAAATTGCGTATCGGTTATATCGGGGAATGTACTGGTTACGTCTGGGGTGTGTGGCGGCTCGAGTGTTCGGACATCCTACGTTTACCTTCCTAGCTTCCCTACAAACCCGTCTGGTAGTAAGATTGTTATTTTTTACTGTTCATCACCTAAGTATAACATTTAAATCTCAAATATTAAAATTTAACCTTTATCTAACAGTGGGGTTATTATTATAATGTTGGTACGCTCATTCATAAACTAAATAATGGTATTTAAAAATATCACTTAGGCTTTTAAATTGTTAGGTCCCGAAATCTGTGGCATATGAAGATATTTCAATAAAGAACAGCTTCCTAGATTTCTAACTTGAATCGCCTTGCAAGGGGACAAGCCCTCTCACTGCAACCTCTTTTTGAAACTGCTCCGATGATGATTATTATTGAATGTATGATTTCTGATATTTTAATCTGACGATTCAAGCGACTTTTTGAGTATGTGTTTGAACCTAGGCAGCAAGAACTGGTTACGCGGTACGCAGACCACATGTGCATCTCATCGCGTCTCGTTAGTAACACGCTAAGTCAGCGTGTTGAAAAGGGCGGTAGGTAACAGCAGGCTACATGTTCTCATCTTATCTAGGCGATAGCGTGACGGTGGTATAGGGAAAGAACTCCAGGTCGGTCCTGCACGAAGTTGCAGTACTTGCAGTGGCCATAAGCTGCGTCGTGCCTCAAGTAAATTTGGAGATTGTTTATTTACTTGAACCAGTTTCAGTCGATGGTGATGTATTCTGGTTTCATCTGATCAAGGTATATTTTTCTGATAATATTTATTCAACATTTAACTATTTAATTATAATTATTGTGACTTTAGTGGGTACTCCTTTCATAGCTAACAACTAAGGGAGAAGAATAGCCAAAAAAATCTGCTAAAAACTCATGTAACATACAATTTGAGACAAATACGAAATGTATCACGAAAAAGAAAGCTTTTATATCCAATATGAATAACAAAAAAATGTTAATTATATAACTGTGTAATGTACATAGAAATATGGGAATAAGTTCATTCATAGCCGAGGGAGATGCTGACTTAGATATTGTTAAAACAGGAATCGAACATCTCAACAAATTCAACGCAGTCATAAGTGTAGGATCCGACACAGATATTCTGGTACTGCTTGTAGCACTTGCACCTGAAAACATCTCTCTGTTCTTTCCGAAGGAAATCTGGGATAAAAATCCTTCCGTTGTTTATTATGACATACGAAAACTAGTCTGTGTGCACAAGAATATCAGAAAAACACATTTTATATGCTAATGCAGTTACAGGCTGCGACACAATCTCTTCTTTTTTAGTTTGGGAAAGACAAACTCTGTTGACGTGATCAAAATTGTACCACAAGTCAAACTTCAAGCAGAGCTATTTTTGGAAAAAGATGCGTCTCGCAAGGAATTATTTGATAAATGAGAGACATTCACACATGGAATGTACAGACTCAGAAAATATTCTAATCTGAATTATGCTCGTTACTACATTTTTACACCTATGATAAGGAAATCAGCTTTTAAAAACTGTAACTATGATTTGTTGAAATTACCCCCAACATCAGAAGCAGCTCAGCAACATCGGTTACGAGTTTACCTACGGCCACAATACTGGATTGGCAATATATTTCCGCCTACAGACTGGGGTTGGAGGCACGAGTACATAAAGGAAAATGGCGGGGAAAAAAGAAAGTTTTAAAACCTGTTCCCAGTACAAAAGCCTCTGCCTCTGATGATCGTCTGTGTCTTGTTTCCAGCAACTGTGAAACTCCTTGTGATACTTTTGCAACTGCAGAAAACCCTGTCTAAGGGCCTAGGTTGTTCTGCTATGTGCGGAAACTGTAATGGTTTATCGTGCCTCATCTCTCCAAATTTAGGCGAGGAAATCTAACTTATCTTTGAAGATTAGTATGGACGTCAATGACAGTTGCAAACGAAGATAAACAAATAATCTTTAAAGACAATTGTAAAAAAAAATAAGTATAAATTGATTTTCAATTAGAGCAAGTGAGTGATCATGCTGTTGTCATCTGAAATGTATGTTTGTAAAAACAAATACATCTTTTCTGGTATTTTTTAAGTTACCCATAACTATGACAACTGCCAGTTTTAGCCAGTCCGGTACACGACGGGTCCATAGGTGGTGCTGGATAACGCTAAGGGATTCCCCAGCTCTTTTTCGGAACCAAAACTGGCAATTCGTATGTTAGGTAAATAATTTATGTGTACAGAATTTCAGTTATTATATATATATATATATATATATATATATATATATATAAGGTGTATACATTATTGTTACAGTTACTAGAAAAATATAATTTACTGGTTATAAGAGTTAATTTCAATATACAGAAACTGTGTGTAAATATAATTATATAAATTTGTAATTAATTAAGAGGTCTACTCGAACGGACTGCAATTAAGCAAGAATGCGTAGAGAGGCTTGAACACTAAGCCGCCACACACGCACTCGCATTCCCGCCTCCCAAGACGTAACCGGTAGATACATTTCCCGATATAACCAATATGCCATTTTAAAGTGTTTTGCTTATTTCAATTATTAAAAAAACTGCAGGACGAAAAGAATACATTTAGACTATAATTATTTTCATGTTTATGATTTTATAACGCCTAAATTATTAATATTAGAGATAAAATGTGTAGGATGAAAATTGAGGAACTGATTTTTTCAACAAAATACGCTAAGGATTTACTGGTAACTGCAATTATTCACGTACTTAAATGCGATTGTGTAAAAGTCTAAATTTTCAAACTTCCGAGGGGGGTTGGGGGGAAAGCACAAGGGA
Organism: Medauroidea extradentata; assembly: GCA_003012365.1. Lineage (NCBI taxonomy): Eukaryota > Metazoa > Arthropoda > Insecta > Phasmatodea > Phasmatidae > Medauroidea > Medauroidea extradentata. The sequence goes on from PNEQ01015172.1 coordinate 7,937, forward strand.
TAGAAGCGGGGAATTTTGAGGAAGTACGTGTCTCATAAGTAGAGCCCACGATTTTTGGTGAAAAGAATTCTGCAACAATTTGTTTCAATACCGTGTGTGCACTAATGCAGCTCTGCTTCTTGAGTATTGGCGGAATGTAGGCATGGCTCATTTGACTAGTGCCAGCAGGGACAAGATTACTGCGACACCACACGTCAGCCAATCGCTGACCACGAAGCAGAGCTGCATATGTGCTCATGAGGCATTGAAACAAATTGTTGCAGAATTCTTTTCACCAAAAATCGTGGGCTCTACTCATAAGGGTATAACAACTGACAAAAATTCAGTTTTCCCGGAACTAGTTGCGACAAAAACCTTTATTTCCTGGGCTAATACGAGCTTTCATACATTCTGGCTGGCTGTTAGGACACACGTAATTGTATAGGGATACAGTTTTGCTTTTATTACTTCTACTGTTAAAATGTATCTAGCAATGACTAGTTACATTATTTTAAAGTGAAGTCGTTTTCTCTTTAGTCTATCTTCTCATTCAAATTGGTTTTTGAGTAGCCTAAACAGTTTTTTTTCTCTAAGCTAGTTAGTGATATTTTGGATTGATGACAGTGAGTGGCCAGTTATATTTCTGGCAAGATAGCGTGAGAGTCAGTGAGTGTCTTCAAGCAGTTCTGCTTTCGGTTCGCAGTCCTCAAGGAAGAGTTTCAGTAACGATAGAAATAGACGTGTACAGGAGTTTAAAATCTAACTTCTCTTTAAATGAATTCGTACGAATTTCCGGCTATCTAGCCATCATTAATAAACCTTTACAAATTTTTCAAACATATTCTTCAATACTAAGTAGTAGGATTTAGACGTTTTTAAATATATTCATTGTAGCTTCGCGTACAAATGACGTTAAAGTGTGAAATTTTCAAGAAATAAAAACGGTAACTATGTCTATAAGAAATGTTTTTCTACAAAAAATTGTTAATACAAATTTTAATTATTTTTGCCGTAAAACTATTTAAATGAAAGTTAAGTTCTTAACAGGCTTTTTATACTGATTGTATTCTATAACTACGCGATTAGTAGAAATGACACTACAATTACGTACTTTTTTTAAACACATTCTTTGTATTAACACGTGTAATTTAATATGTATACTTTCTTATATGTCTGCAAATTTGATGTGTTTTGAATAGAAATGTGTAGTACGTATTCCATTTTTTAAAACATTTGTGTACTATCACACAACGCGAATATTTTCGAAATGTACACATGTTTGAATAAAAGATTATTTTCATGCAGTAAAAAAGTAATAATTATTTTCATCTAAAAAAAGTAAAATTACGGAAGAAATTTATCTGCAAATACACAATTTTACAGTGTATTTTTGCAACGTGAATCACAAGAAGTATTTAGTTTTCTTGTACTTAATATTGACTCACACTTCTCAGAGCTAGCGTCTTTATCTCGGAGTAATAAAACTCCCGCAAACACTGTTCTAAGATACACACTCACTAATATAAGAAAATAGCTGAAATATTTGTTATAATGGCAAACTATTATTATGACATTGTGACATTGCTTTTGTTGGATATGTTTTTTTTTTTATTAATATTATTTCCAATGAGGAATACCAAGCATTGTCTTTAAATCAGTTAGCAATATAAAATTTCTGTCAGTCCAACGATATGAATTTTGATTAATTTGTTATAGAATTAATGAATTTTCGTATTTTCGTTACTTAGAATATCAAATAATTTATAATTACAAAGATAAAATAAAACTTTATCAGATTTTACTTAGTCGTTCAGGGGCGGATTCAGGAAAGGGGGCAGAGGGGCCCAGACCCCCCCTTGCAATTCCCCTTTGACCTTTCGTGTATAGTTTATCTGTAAAGAATTATTTTTTTAAAAATGGTATATTAAAATTGTTGTTTAGGAAATGCCTTAAATAGCACCATTTTCCACCTTAAAAGCTATATATTTCCGGGGGAGGGCCCCGGAACACCCTTTCGTCAACTCGGGGTGTAGATATGCCAATTTTTTTGGAAAGGCCCCCTCTCCACTCCACAAAAAAAAACTAGAGGTGGATTGTACACAAAGCATGCATTATCGGTTCTTATACTGTTGCTAAGCGAGGCAGCAGACAGAACTATACGTTCCTGATAAACAACCAGAATGACAATGGCTATGAAATATTTACTGACTGCTGGTTCTTCGTGAGCATTCAGTAAAATGCGGCGCGTGCAGACCAACGTGTCCGTGGCAGCAGCGGCATATTGCACACAACCCTGTACAGTTCTTGTCAACTGAAACCCTACCTGGTAACAACCAGCGAGCCGGCACTTGGTGAGTGATGCGGGAAATATGAAGACTCTTGTAAACTGTCCCTTGTGAATTGTTCACTATTTAATGGTGGTTTGTGAATGACAGTAAAATAATGAAAACTTATGTTTGATTACGGACTTAGATGTCAACATGTGAGGCCCATGTAAAATATATACACTACATTTGTAATTCATTCTGCAATTTGTTTTACTATATTACTGAACTTAACCAATTGGTTCAAAGTGTAAATAGTATCCAGAGATTTTAGTAGGTTTTCTTTGTTATCCTATTGTAATTATTTAGTTCACAGAAATATAAATATGGTTTCAAATGACTCAAAATGAGTGATGAACTTGTGCAAAACTCCGACATTTCGCAAGAAATTCTTTATAATATATTGCGAAAGACAAATTTTTCATGAGATAAAAATGCTAAGCATGTTTTCTATTAAAGAGTGATTTGCATGAAACGAGCGAACCTATTGATCGTTCTATTCTGGGAATGTGTCACGCCATCATGTGTGTAGATGTGTGTGTGTGTGTGTGTGTGTTGTGGCTGATACACAGCCCAAATAGCTAGACTTACAAACGTGAAGTTTTGAAGGTGGGTTCATCTCAGAGTGGAGGCGAGGACTTAGAGAGAAATTTTTATTAAATTCAACCCCTATGGGCGTTACAGGGTTAAAGGTGTTTTCGATCGATCATCAATGTCACTGCAACCCGATGGGCTATCGTAATTTTCAATCCCCATATGATGCACAAATTCATATAATTAATTTAAGGATTATCGACATTCTACAATTGAAGGGTTGAAAATACGTGAACGTTTTTTCGATGAACGCTCGGTATCTAGTAAACATTTCGAGACGTAATGTACACTTTATTTTCGGTTTGGAATGACGACTAGGCAAATACCCGAAACGTTGCGATACCGATATTTTATTTGCTTCAGAATAATACTAACGTAAATACATAAAACAAGCCTTTCTATTGGAGAAAATTGATAAATTCACTCTGTGAATGTCTGGTATGCAAACAATTCAATAAATACAATGCAAAAGCAGGCAAGACCATCAAGAAAATATTAGTATGGAGTTATCCACATTCTGCTATTCTAGCGATGCGTTATGCGGAACAAACTCTTTGCTCACGATTCTGTATATATGTTCGTTCTGGTATATTTCATTTTATAGAATACTACCTACATAACCAGGTATGATACAAGTCTTTACACGTGGGCAAAGCTGCGGGCACACTGCTAGTAGAGGTATAAAGGAAATAATAATGTCTGGTGTGGGAAGAGAAATTCAAGGAAAGTAAACATTGACATTTAAAAAAGTACTCCTCTTTTTCGCGTCCGCTGTATACTCTACTGAAATGTTTTCAAAATAAATACAATAATATTTAGCAGGGTTGGTTTTGCGAAGTTAATGAAAGTAACCGCGTTTTTTTTTAAATATTTTTTATAACGTTATTGCTATTATGTAATGACATGTTCTTCAAATGTGTGTGCATTTAAATTTTATCAACACGATTTCACACGAAGTCAATTTTACGTCGTGGTGAAAAATTCGTAATTTTACATTTGTACGAAATAACGTAAGTTTTGTAGACGTTATTAGTGACCATATTATTCTTCCATGGAAAACTTTTAGCTTGCATGGTATTCCCATAATGACGTGCTAAATAAATCAACGAACTCACTGAAATGAAATAACTTCTATCGAAATTTTATGTTACTTGCTAGTTACTAATATTTGTTAAGTATAAACAAACTTACTTTTGTAATTTAAAATAATTGACTTAGAAGAAGCAATATTTTACTTGATTCTAAGACATTTTATTAATTACGTAAATATGTTGTTTTGCTTTTTTGTACCTTACAGAAAATAGTACATGACATTCAATTTCAGAGCAAAACATTACATTTCAGTCCTATGTTGGTTTTCGTTTAGTGTATGCTGCTGTAACATGCACATTTCGACTTCGACATGCCGTTGTATGACTAATATGCAAGATTGAAACTATTCATAGGGAGATTATGCAGTTACTAGTAATGTCTACAGAACCATAACAGTTTTGTAAAAATATAAAAATTTTGATATTTCATTATCCATGGATTTAAAGACGTTATAGTATCAAAAATGCATAATTTTATATTTGTACGTCATAATGTTAGTTTTGTGGACATTACTTGTGACCTCATTTGCCACTTGTGAAAATTTTTAGCTCTCGTAGTTCGTCCATTGCATCATGTCAAAGTCAAAATGTACGTGATACGGGAACATAAAAACAGCAAAAACCAACTTCACGAATTGTAAATTTAACACTCAAATTAATTATTATGCTGAAAGGTTTAGCAACACAATACCAAATTAATTTGTATTTTTTTTTTTTTTGAAATTGCGAAGATAATTGCCACACATTTTAGAATTTTTATTTTTTATTTTTTAGGGTTTTTCTTAAATATGTTTAGCATTTATCACGCAATATATTAATTCAGTGTTACTTAATTCGCGTTAGTCAGGTTGTTTTTTATTAGCCTACTCACCAAAGGCATATAAGAATATATATATAATAAGTAGCCAGTAGATATTTCATGGTCATTGGTATACGGTGGCGTGTTCACAGGAGTGTACAGTTTTCGGCAACTATTGCCCTCCCTGCCAACAACCCTCGAGCCGCCACTGGTTTCGCAATGGGACTATAAGCGTTTACCCTATTATGTAACTTATAGAAAATATATGTTAAAGTCCAACGCATATCTCTGTCATTCCGTTTAACGATTACAACTGATATATTTCCAGCTACGACATTGTCAAAAAGCCATTTTTACTACTTTTATGGGCTGGAAATCGTGTTTTTAACAAGCGGGCGGTATTTTTTTAATTCGATAGAGGCATAGTTTGAAGTGTGTTTTCTTTTCATAGATGTACGCATTGGAAATATTGTTAAACGTTACACATGGAAAAAAATATTTTTCGTACCACGCTACAGCAGAACTCTCGTGCCAGGTCCAACATAATTCTTAGGTGTGTGTTGTGGATAAATAAACAGTATAAAACATCAACTTAAATCTACAAGTTTTGAAAGACAGTATGGAAGAACTACAATACAAAAACTATATAAATTATACTATTCAACTTTATGAGCAGACGCTTACTGATGATTATGTATTTGTTAAGCATAATTTGTTCCGCCGCAGTTAAACCTACGAGAATTCCACGTCAGCGATTGTTCTTCATAAATACGGCACTAGAAAAAAATTTAGTCAGAAAATTGGTGAAACATTTTCAGTTTTTGAAAATTGATTTTTAGGAGCCGAAAAATTTTAACTGATGCTTTCAGCGCAAAGTAATGTACAATGCCCTATTAAGACAATGCGTAGCAGCATGGAAGTTCACACCAACACAAGCAAGTCCGTGCAGGCGAGGTTTGCTACAGTAACAGCAATGACAGTCTAGTAGATGACATCCTCTCCCCGCCGCTACTGAAAAGGGAGTGAATCGCGGGGGACGCCGTCAGTGTTAATGGAATTGTCAGGTTCTCCGTATGTACAGCGCGCAGATGCCCGGCTGTGCTGTGGTCTATAAACTTGCTCGCCGTTCTGCCGGGGCATTTGACTTGTCGTCCAGTTCGCCGTTGCAATAATATAGCTTGTGCCATGAGCTTTCCACGAAAATAATGTTACCCCAGTTTGTTTCAGTGCTTCACGTTCACATCTGTAATTCTTCTACATAGACAGTGATTGCAGGTTTTAACTCTTCCGTGTCTTGATTTTCTACCGGAAAATTTCATACATGTGGTGTTCCTGTAACCTTATCGTGATTGGCGAAGAAAAATGACAGACGTCACTTCACTAAGACAAACTGCCAATAACTATGAAGCCGAGCTGAGGATGGGCACGTAAGTCATTGAAACAAAAGGGGGGCAAAATTCTTGTCGCAGAAAAGTTCATGACTATGTATGGCTTATAGGGATGAACAAAACTCTTCAATGATAGCAAAGTCGGATTCTAATAACATAATGGAAGAGTATCACATAGGTTTGATTAGTAAGTAAAAATACAGTTTATATTTACTTAAATTTTCGTCTTATTTCAGTGTTCCCTCCTTCAGGCAGGGTCACGGTGTATTACAGCACCCCTAGAAAACACGCCGGCCGACGTACATAATGTTCTCCAAGCGCGAAGTAATCTGGAACCGAGCACGTCGGAGGTCATGCCTGGATCGCGTAGATGGTTGGCGAGAGGTCTAACCCCTCGACTACCGCGGCCTCCTGGGTGACTTATCAAACATGTAAAATAGTACAGCTGCGATGTTTACACTTGCGAAATCGGTCATACGTAATTACTATGTTGTTTCGTTGTGAATAAGGTACATTTCCGGACACATCGTATACTTTTTTAAACACGTGTTTGAAAATTGGTACTTTAGAATATGTTACGCTGCGTGATACGTGGAAATTGAAATTTTCATTAAACGTTGATTTTAAAATCGCTGGTGCTAAACACCTACAATTTTTTTTTGCGAGAAAGTGCTAGATATTGGTCAATGTGACCACATTTTAATACGATATAATTTTGACATTAGTAAGTTGAGGGTACTGGACGCCGCTTGAATATCTTACTATACGGATAAAATTTGTGCACTGAAAGTTAACAATACATAACAGTACTTGATGCTACTATATAGAGACTATGCTGATTTCTATTGGCAGTCAAGCGTGTCTGTGCCAAAATATTTTGTACTCTTTGAGAAAACGTTTTTTTCACATATAATTTCAGGATAATTTATTGCTATGTCTGTGTTTCATTAGCCAATTTTCTTCTAGTATCTTAATTCATTCTAGTATCCGCACATTTGTTCATTCTATTCCTATTTATTTTATCTTATTTACAAGACAAATGCAAATTTTACCTCATGTCATAGAACCAGAAAATAGGTTGCCTGATACCAGGAAAACTCATATATTATCCGGGATTTTCATCAGCATCTTTTACTTTGAAAGGGTTGCTATCACACAAACTTTCGGTTCACTTTTAGCTGAAAATGTATTATAAGAATTTTTTTAAAAAATTCAGATTTGTTTTAAGTTAAAAAATTATGTTAATTGGCTATTTGTGTGTATTATAATAATTGGCACAATTTGACTTTATCTAAATTAATGTACTGGTTTAACTATACCTATATTCATATGTCATATCACCATTGCTTCTAAAAACAAGCAAAAATTACATGAGGTTATTCATGAAATACCAGCCAATATTGTCTGCGTTTGAGATTAAGTTGTAGTTGCCGGATGGTTACGTACTTCTCTAAAAAAAACTGAGTTCTTTCGAACGCAATCAACACGTGTATTGTTTTAGAATTTCGTTTCCTACTAGAGTGCAGAAAGCTATTTGTATCTCCCTCACAAATTTGACTGTGAATACAAGCCTAATTGTTAGCTGGAATAGAAGGGACAGAAGTCAGAAACGAAGAAAAAACATTATTAAAAATCTCTATTCCACAGCAAGAGCCCGTTCTTTCTCATATGGCTAACGACGGTGCAGGACATACTGTTTATGTAAAGTTTGCTACAGTCCAATGATTACATTTTCGTCAGTAAATAATCAAGGAAATTGGCAAGTGCTCAAATAAACAAAACGTTTTGACGGGCGTGTCGAACTGTGTGATATAAAGTTTTATTCAACTCAAAACACATTTTTTCTGAATACAAGAACTGATTTAGGCACGCTTTAGATTTCCCGAACTATTGTTGCAATAGTGATGTATCATTTAAATGAAAAAAAAATAGGGGTTGTCATTCTCCGCTGCTCAGGTAATTACTATTAATAATGAACAGAACTTTAGAAATCATATGTCAACTGAAACAAAATAACATTCACCAAAAGATACAATCGTGACAAAACGCTTTGAAGATACACTTGAATAGAGAATGTTGAAAATAAGAGGAAGATACAAATATGATAGACAACGAGATAATTATTTTACTCGGGGAAAAGATTTCCTAATATTTGTTTGCGTATTTTTAACTTTCATGGGAAATGTAAAGCGTAGACTCAATTAAAATTCACTTCAACAAGTAATATACGGTGTGTATTCACGTTTGTGCTAACCAAAGTTGAGTACAATCCGATATAACAATGCAATGGTGTCTCCGCATAGAATTTTGTTGAATAATCGGAACACAATATGCGCAAATAGGCATGAAAGTGTGGGCAGTAAGGTAAACTACAGTTTGCTCAATACTTATATTGTCACCCCTAAAGCAAGGCGCACAGCTTGCGTGCATCTTTAAGGGCGGTCAAGTGGCAAATTTCATAAATATATTTCTGTCCGACATAGTGTTTGTTTTGTTGACTTCACTTCAGACTACATTTACAGCCTGTGAAAATGGCTCAGCTTTCATAGTCTTACCATAGCGACATGTCAGTGTCAAAAATGGCAAGTTACGAGAACATGTGATTAACGAAAGCCAACTGACTTACTCAGAATGAATAATCAACCGTTAAGTTAAATACTACGAGCCATATGCTGCAAGATAAAAAAATCACTGTAATCTGTTAAAATTAAAAAAAAAGTAAGTAAGTGAAGATAATTGCAATTTCTTTTCTTCAATCTTTTTTAATACAAATAAATTTTGCTGTGTGTTTTATAATTATAACTTATGGTGATGTTACGATCCTCACAGTTAACAACTTTAATTTGAAGTAGTTGGACTAAGCACAAAAGCTATGAGTACTCAAATGTGTCATGTTCGCCGTAGGGAAATGTCGGGTTTGTCAGTTGATTGGACATTAAAGAAAAATAAATTTTTAAGGTCTAAAAAAATGTAGAGCTAAACAATTATGTAAACTGCGAAAAAGTAAAATTGTATAATTTTTTTCTATCTTGCAGTATGTAGTTAGATATACATAATTTACAGTCATTTTATGTCAGTTTCTTGCAGGTAAACAATTATCTTAATTAAACATATTTAAACTTATCTTCCTTAAGCACAATACAAAATTAGATCGATCACTTCTGTTGTATGCACTAATTAAGCTCGATTAACATATACATTTTTGAAAAATTAATTTTCTTACACATTGACAACACACTTATCCTCCTCCTTGGTTGTCATAGACAGAATTATCACGTCCAATGACTTCGACACATTAAAATGGCCTTTCAGATAAGAAAAAACCTATGTAAAGGTAGCGTTTCAGTTTTTAAATATTTTATCACACGGCCCATAATATCTAAATTCATCGTTAATTATTTCACTCAAGGAAAACAGTTGGTTCTCGCTATTTGTATGTTCCCATAGCCTACAAATTGAGATATCGACAGTTGGAAGACAGAGAGAGAGATAAAACAAATTCACAAGGGGGCAATGTAGTTACAACTAACGTCTAAAAAACTAATACTATGTTGTACAGATATACATTTATGTCATTTAGCCGCTTGAACGCTTCAAGCTGCGTCGATGGTATTATTGGGAGTTGCCAGTGGATAATATGGCTCTTATGTGTGTTCAAAGTACGTGTGGTACCCCACGATGACATAGTTGTCGGTAACTCCGTTCTGGATATCACCCATTATAGCCGTTACATCCTGAAGACCCAGGGTCCGGGGGGAGGGGCTGAGTGGTCCAGTGCAGCAGACAGGCATCTTGATTGCATCAATCAGCTATCAGCATGGTGATCATGACAAGGCAGTTGCGCGGAAATTACCCCTGGGGAAACTGTATATAGGAGGAGGGGTAGAGGCACTCGATAGTTAAGAGCCCTATTCATATGGCATGTGAACATCTTTGCAGCGTGCTAGGAAGGTATTTATCTTAGGATATACTACTAAACGTTCGTTCGATATCTTTATTTACGAAAATAAAACATATTTTAAAACATCCTTCTTTCCAGAAATCATGCTGAAAAACATGGCTTCTAGTCACCTCAAAATGACTACAAATAGCTTTTTTCAGGCTTCTGCCGTGCAAACAATACCAACTGGAAATAGGAGAAGCATGCGGTGAACCTTTTTAGGCAGTACACAATACAGTGAGCACCTTCCAAGACCACCGTATCTGAAATAATAATTTCAAAACATGATTTATTGTGACTCAAATGTTGACTTTTGAATTTGTTACAATGTATACACTTTGACTATTATTTAAACGGCTGTGTTTATGTTGAAAAGTAGTAGTTAACTTTAAATTTTCTCAAAAAGGATAATGTAATTAGGATTCCAAAAGTGCTAATTTTTTTATCCCGAAAGACCTGTATTATAAACTTCCTGCAACTAAAAATGTAATAGAGTCACTGTTGTAAGTCCCATAGGAAAGAGCAGTTTTTTCTTGCCCCGCGGATAAAGGCGACAAACTTGTTTACGCACGAGCCAGTCTAGACCTTATTGCCTCCTTGGTTCTGTACCTGAGACGTGGTCATGTAGCCCCTGCCGTGTAGATCTACGCGTGGTCATGTAACCGAGCCGCGTAGGCAACCAGCGCAACAAAACAGCGTGGCGGGGTTGCGGCTCGCGCGCAGGCCAGGGGTAATTAGTGGCGAGAGATGGATGATACCGCGCGCATAATGAGAGTCGCGCGAGTACACGGAGGCGTCTTTGCGCCTGTGTGCGGCCCGCCTCGCCGGGGGAGTGCTTGAAATATCTCGCACCGACCTCGAGGCGTAATTAGTAACCGGTGTAAGCTGATACTCTTACAACTCGGCGAGCATTAATAGGAGTGCTGGGACCGTTGTTCATCCTCGGCATGAAAGTGAGGAGCATCCCCTCCCTCTTCCCCTTCTCATGAAACAACGAGTGCTCTGTCGCTGTCCCTGCATAGCTCTTTGTGCTTTGTGACGTCCCGAGAAATTATTAAATTTAAGGTAGGCTGGAGCCGGCAAGTTATAAATGAGTATTCGACAATCTGGGAAGTTACTTAATTAAGCAGGGACGTATACGCGCCGTATGAACTTACGTATACTCAGCATGGCATCGGTCATGAATTTTCGTTGCTGCTTGACTTCTGGGTTAAGTTTTTCTGACAGAATATACATTTCCTTTTTGTAATATAAGTTAAACATTTACCGTCAATTGAGTTGAGTTTCTAATGTGTGGAAAAAGAGTTGGTATTCTCCTATACAAGACATGTTACCTTCTTCTTAACTGACGTAATAATGCATCACATGTCAGCACAAAGTGCCTTATTCAAGGGCCAACCAAAATTCTTTTCTTTACTTTCCCCTTTTGAAAATAAGTGCCATGATATACCATCAAAAATCGCTGCCCTTAATTACATACTTAAATTTTACTGTAAAAAGTGGAAACAATAACCATTTAAAATTGCGTAATGGTAGTTCTTTTAAATCACTGAAAACCTTTTTATGTAGGTGCCCTGTTACCGCATTAAAAGTAACGGAAAATCATGATTAGTTAGTTGAATAACCACACTGAATATGTTTGGGTTAGTTGGACCAATTAAGGTGGCTGCCTGGGTGAATGTATTTTGTGCATCTGAGTCCTAGAAGTGCGGTTGCTATAAGGACGACACAGCACGTGCATCACACCAACTCTAGCCTCTAGGCGCAAGTCGCTGAAATAGCGTTGTCCCTGCATTGTATAACACAATACTTATGCTAAGGCGAATTGTAAACGTCTATACCTTTGAAAAAATTCTGTGTCAATGTTTTCATTCATAAAACTGACCTCTAAACACCCATTGTCGCCCTATTCAGCACCATTAAAACATGTTTTAATAATTATTAGTATACTTAAAATGGGTATACACACATGCAGCGTACTTTGAATGATATTTATAGGCAGATATCTCTCACGGATGTTGAGCAGTTTTCGAATTATCTTGTAACGATTGAAGCCCTGCGCGTCGCCCGTGCAGCCTAGTCAGACAACAACCTTAACGTGGTCATTAATTTCTTAATTAATGTGTTTAGAAATATAATTACACAAAGCATGATGTCAAATGGGCAGTATTTTGATACACTATCTTCTCCATGCTGCCATTGGTCATCGATATGGTGTCTGAAGTCTGCTAGACAATGTGGTCGTTTATTCAGGAGTTCTAAAATATCTTGTCATACCTACCTCAGCAACTGACCTCATGTTATAGCTCATATATTACATTGTTTATTTTCTAGTCAACAATTTCGTTCACGCTGTCTATACGTTTACTATCTGTATCCATCATTTAATACCTGTGGTCCATTTTCCCGTTCACGCAGTCTAGTTTTGACTCAGATAGTAACTAATACTCTCATTTTCATTCAAACTATTTTCCTGTATAATTATTGTCCATACTGTATAATTATTTAGTTAACACTATCAAATATTTCTGTGAACATATGTTTCTTTTAATCTTTTATTTTTCCCCATTTTCGTTACTCTATCGGCGTCTTATCCCTTTCAGTGCCAGCATTTCTGGAGGTACATAAGAACCAGCAACATATTTTCTTTCAGAAATTTGCAATAATTTATTAACCCTGTAATAACTCTGTACCAATGAAAGTGATTTGAGTTAGACAACATTTTACTGGCAATTAAAGGTTCCGTTAATCTATTGTAATGTGTAAACATATTTCTTCCAAAAAAGTTCCTTTATTTAAAAAAATTAAAATATATTTACAAATAGATACGGTGCCGATATATCGGCATTTGGCAATTTTTGCACAGGCAATGAAATCGGATATTTCGGCTCTCGGCACTTTAAACAATAATTGTGTTAACTGCATGCGTATTAACTCAAATGTGAGAGAATCACGTAACTGAGCAACAACACACCGCTTTATCTAGAAAAAAAAACTGGCAGTCTGGTTGTACTCAATGTAATGTCTCAACACATTTACCCTTGCTTCTGGCAACGTTGATAACACGCATATAGACGGTTCTCGATACAGTGAGCATTTTACGTGGCCGTCTTATGTACTAAAATAATTTTAAAATGTTATTTGTTTTGACCTCTGGTGTTTATTGTGACTGTCGTATAATCTGTACAGTTTTATTGTTAATTAGTAGCTTTGCTTGTATTAAAAGTGACAGAAAACTATAAATAACTTGTAAAGAAATTTAAGCAAGGTCATTAAATGTGCCATTGTATTCCGAACTACTTATTTATGTGTATTTTAACCAATATATTAATTTTAATCAAGGAAGATAGAGTTAATAATTTAAAAGATCATAAGGAAACAATTAGCGCAATATTAAAATGTATACTCTAAATCAGAATCTTTGGTTACACTCAGTGAATTTTTTATTACTGAAATTCTGGTTAACAATCTATTTATGATTAATAAACCTGTAGAATTCACAAAAAAAACTAGTAACTGGCAGATTAAATTCATTGAGAACAAGTGTAAATAAATTTTAATTCAGTATCATTCAGTCGTTTAAACATTCAGCACGGTTTCTCTAATTTCAGTTGCTCATTTTTTTTTTTTTTTTTTTACCTAAACGAGTGGATTTCACAGCGGTCGTTCATTTCTTGCTGATTTAAGTTTGTTTAGCGTATTCTACGAGTCTGATTTTCGTATATATTTTTTCAAACTGACCTTAAGTTTAATGTGAATGAAATAACTGAGCTGAGTGAGGTCCCCTTGGCAGCATCATTGAATACTTTCCGTCTTTCAGATCAACTTACTGTATTCGAGTCCTGGATAATATATGGGTTTTATGTGGGTTCGTCCAGTATGATTTGTATTCGAGAGGACGCGGTTTTGATTCATGGCTCCAGCCAATAAACTGTGAGTTTTCCGTGGTTTCCCGAATTCGCGCTAGGGAAATGCCGCGATGGTTCCTTAACTTTGGCCACAGCCGTTTCTTTTCCTACTTCCTATTCTCATGTAAAGTCGTGAGTAACTGTTTCTAACTACCTCGCTGTGGACGAAAGGATAAGCTAAATGAAAGCATACATACATTAAGAACAGTGTGTTATGATAATCAACGTAGAAGGGTAATGTGATAAGATACTTCCTGTCAGCATTCCAGAAGTGCGAGACATGATACTAACGAACGAGCTGACAACACTAGAAAAACTTTCGATCTTGTTTTTCTTTTACCTATTGTTGTACTAAAGAATTTGTACGTGTAGTGGTTGACTTTCTGCTTTGGTAAAAGTACTAGAATTTGTTGATTAATATTTTAAAGCTTAACTTATATAATTAATCACGATTGCATGTAAGTGTATAACTATCTACTTGTTTAACTAAAACTACCAAAATATCAGAGTATTACTTCAGAAGGTTCAGTTCTCCTGTTGGCAGGAGTTGAAATCAAACAACACGTCTCGTGTTTTCTTGTGGCTTTCCTATATTGTCGTTGTACGATATTTGTATAATGTGGCGAGGCAGTGACGGCTATATGTGGCAACAGTGTCTGTGCTGTAGACGGGTAAAGAGGTCGGTAATTAACCGGCTTTGTGGATTGGGCGAAGGGGGAGGGGGTCGGCAGTTAGTGCCAGGCTGTTCCATCGAACGTCTCGGTGCTGCGTGGTGGCTGGTGCCAGCGGTAATTGCTTGGCGCAGTCTTCCCTCCGTGATTCTTCGTCGTGAACTCCAGACCCTTGGAGCTCATCCACGAAGCCCAGTTGGCAGTGGAACACTATCCGCGATGTGTAGACCCATGGAGAGAGATGATGGTTTATCGCGGGAGAACTTGACTGTTGGGTTTTAACGTGCTTTCAGCTTGCCAGGAGATTACTGGCTTTACCTTCTACTTGGTGCTATTGCCCTATTTAACTGAGCCAATAAGAATGCCAGTGTCGTAGTATTTAATGCCTATTATTGGTCTGCAGGCAGCTACGTTGTGTCATACGTATATCACCCAATCACACATGTCACAAGAAACAACAGTGTTTTCAAGGGTATGTTGCCACAAAATGTTTTCACGATACACCATCATTGGATATGACGGTATATCGCGAAAGTTTTTGTGCCAAAGCGCCCTTGGAAACACTGTAGTTTCTTGTGACATGTGTGATTGGGTGATATACGTCTGACAGAACGTAGCTGCCTGCAGACCAATAATAGGCATAGCATGTTACAAAGCGGGATTATTATTAGCTCAGTGAAATAGGGTAACAGCTCTGCGTACAAGCTAAATCCAGTAATCTCCTGGTTAAGCTGAACGTGTGTTGGAATCCAGCAAACATTAAGTTTTCCAGCGATAAACCATCTTCTCTGGCAGTGGACATTTCGCGAAATTATTGTCTCCAGTTTGTTACAGTGCCTTACGTGTATGTCAGCAGCTATGCTTCACAGTTAGTGATTGGCTGTAGTTTTAACTCTCACGTGAATTAAGGTTCCGTCTACAAATCGCAGATGTGTGATGGTGCAGTATTACGACTGTGATTGGTGCAGTCAAATGAGCGACAGCCATTACACATAGAAACGCTGCCAATAACCATGAAGCATATTTGCATATGTGCATGCAACGCACTGAAACAAACTGAGACAAAATTATTTTCGCGAATGTTCGTGGCACTAGCGATGTGCAGTCCAGCAGACATGATTTTTATGTATTGTTCGTCAAATTTGCTTACATTTTATTTGGAGGAACGGTCTTATACACATAGGCGTGGACACCAGCCTGTCTAATATTGGAAATGAGTTGACCACTACGTGACGGAAAGCGCTACTAGTACAGTAATGGATTTTTTAATAATGCAATACAACGTTCACACTACTAGTGCAGTGCTTCTAGCGGCTCTGAAACGAACTTGCTACTCGTAGTTACAATTACGCAATGTCAAAATGACGCCACTGTAACTGTGGCGCCAATCAGTCATATGCCGTTTAATTGTCCAGACTGTTCTTCTTTAGCCGTTTTGGAAGTACAGAAATACTCTAAAAACAATATTTGTATTTACCGCGTGATTGCAAGAGCAACAACTGGTTGGTTGGCATTTGTCGACAGTACAACAGTCGAATATGATGTTCAACCAGCTCTGGTGACTCAACGGCGGATTGCTCAGTCTCCGTCTGCATTTCGTGAATTTGAACGTAAAGAGAAGCATTTCAACTTTGAATCCTGGCAGTCGGCAGTCGAATGCCAGCTATGCATTGTGAATTAAATTTTAGTGCCAACGAAACACCACGATCGTCTTTCAGCCTTAGCTTCAACACAGCTACATATATCACGTCTCACGTAATTCCAGTAAATTTATAGGCAGCTATGATGGCCAGTACTGCTTACACGCCACAATGCCGTACGAACCGAGCGTGGAAATGTGACGTATGCAGACAATACACAGAAGTTATTTGCAGCTACTTATTTTGTTTCAAGTTTGCTGTTGTAAAATACTTATTTCGTTTACGTAGGGATCCCCAGACTCATTTAAGAGTCAACAATAATTTTTAACTTATTTTTAAATTATCTTCTCATATAACAGGGTTTATTTTAATTTTTAACTTACGATTTATTGGCAGTTCTGTGATACGGAATATGTAATATAGTTCACAGTTGGCAAAAAATTGTATGTTCCATGGTAAACCGGAAGTTTCCCCGGATTTGACAGCCTGAAATCCGGCACCCACATTTTGCGTACATTCTGTCCTCAACTTTTCGTTCATTGGCTGCTGCTCAAGTGAGTGGCTAGTTGTGCGTCTGAAAAGTTAGCATATGATGACTTTAGTGATTATGGCAGGTTATATATTGGTTCCATTTCCGTACGGACGACTGTATTTAACTGAGACATAATTGCGAATCTAAACTTATGCAACATATAGAGCCACGATTTTGTCGCGAAAATATTTTTGCCCCACTTTGTTTCAGTGTTTCCTGTGCACATCGGCAGGTCTGCTTCATGATTATTGGCAGCGTGTCTTTGTTCATACATCGCTCATTTGACTACACCAATCAGAATAAGAGTATTGTGACTCCGTACGTCTGTGATTTGCCAAGGCAAGTGAGAGTAAAATCATCCAATCACATACGACGTAGCAGAGCTGCAGAGCTGCACATGACGCATTGGAACCAAACGTTGCAAAAATCTTTACGCCATAAAATTGTGGCTCTAGTAATATAGTTCGAAATTTTTTGGAACGTCGATAAGTTGAATATTTGTTCGTTGTGGACTAAAAGTCGCTTTGAACTAATAATATTTATAAACCAGCAGGGCCAGATATCATGCAGATTGCTCTCGCACTGTTAATGATGAAAGTGACGTGAAAATAAATTGTCTTCCTCGTGCTTATTTCAAACAACTAGTTTGTGGAAAGCACGCCAGCTTATGAAATTTCTATTAATGACTTTTATAATTAATTTCTACTGGCGTGTCGGCAGAGTGCACTAAATGGCGGCCGAGGAGCTTACGAGAGTCGCCGGAGAGCTTACAGCCTCTGCACATTTGCATGTCTTAATTGAGCTGTCGCCTAGAAGTTTACGTCTTTATCCAAGCTACTGCACTGTATTTATAGCCGGCCTGATTCTTCCAAAGACTGTCGTTATAAAGACGAGCATCTCTTCTCTGTCACGGCACATGTTCTACGTCGTAACGAACACATTGTTACAGGTGGTTCACGCTAAAGCGATCACCTTAAACGATCTTCGTGTTCAAAGAAAATAATTTATAACTAGTGTTTATTGTGTAATCAGGTGTTAATATTAGATTACAGTTTGGTTTATGTTAAAAAGTGTCGGGAAAGCGTAAAATTATCTCAAAATAAAACACTAACTAGAATTTCAAAAGTGTTCAGTTTATGCTCAACCACCTATAGATAATATTGCTGTTGATTTAACCTCTTTACGATAAAGTCAGCAAAATTTTATGACTTTGTGAAGAATGATAATAAAAAGTAATAATTTCTTGGACCTTGACATAAACTTTTGAGTACTGTGAAATATAGACGCCATTCTTATTACTTACACTGCTGCGTTTATAATAACGAACAAATTAAGTTTATTGAAGTGAAAGAAATCATCGCATTAAAAGTAAAATATATCTGGCGGCTATTACCCTCAATTTATGTAATTCCATTACGTGGATGCACATATTTCGATGTATGTACTTTAAGTTTATTTTTGTTTGTATATTTATTAAAATGTCTGAACTAGTAGGTCATAAATTAACACAGCCGACAAATCTCCAGGTTGTAATATAGTCTAACACGTACATATGGAATCAATAATAGCAACAGTCGTGTTTTCATGAGCTTCGCTTGTAGATGTTGTTTGGAATAGAGCATTCCTGAATACCTCATTAGATATTTACGATGACAAACTTTAGCACTTTTACAGGGTTTTGCCGTCCAAGATATTGTGATAAAAATATTCACCACTACTTAAAAATACTTGCTCAAAAATTTTCAGGAATATTTTATTATTTTGGGTTAACCTTTTCATTCGATTGGCATTTTGGTAGTGACTTAAATTACGATTATATTTGTAGGTTTTATTTAACCTGTTCAGAAACTGTGCTAGAGAAAATCTGGAAGAGTTTTCTAGGAGAAATACCTGCAATACTATCACTTCTGCATAGTAGCATAAAGGCATTGCTAGAAGTGCATTTTGTTGGCTGATAGCAACATTCATAGAGTGCAAAAATTTTCCATCCCTTTGAAAATATCTTTGTGACAGTGACTACAATGGAATGTTTTATATAAATAAGTTATCAGTCCAATAAAATGTATTAAATCTTGAGTAAAATAATGGAGAATTACTTACATCAATACACAATTTAAAAAAAAATGCGTGTTTGTGGCCCCTCACACCATTAGTTTATATTTAAGTACCCTTACTAATGATATTCCATATTATTTGTTCTAAATTTATATATGATGTATTTTTTCCTTTCATAAGTTCAATGCCAAATAAACTAAATTAAATCATTAAAATTAATTGATTAAACGTATGCTCAAATCTTAGCGAAACTATTGACGTTCTAATTCATTACTTACTTGTTTTCTGTAAATGTAATTGGTTATTGTGCAATAAAATGTAGAAATTTGCCGCTTCTAAAATTGGGCTTGTAAACAGGTCGAAGTAAAATTGTATTTTTTGTATTTGCTTTTAAGTTGATGTGTGCGCAATAACAATGAATTTTCAGATTGGACTTCTAAACCTATAACGGATAACTAACTGCACGCAATTTAATTTAAGTAGAACATTTTGGTAATACTCAAAATACGGGTGTTACTCTGGAACAATTAGAGTATGCTTCTGTAATGTGTGTATGAATTTACACTATTGTTACGTTGTATCGGATTGTGCACTTGAATACGAATTACAGATAATTCGTACTGGGCAGTCCGGATGTTTAAAGTTCTGTATGGCCAAAAAATAAGATACAAGAAAAATGTATGTGGTGTATTTCATACACAGCGGCTTTCAGTGAGACTACAGTATGATATAGTGACGCCAACGACCATCAGCACGAGATGTGTTCCAAATAAGAACCAGACATTGCTGCAGGCCTGCGTGTAACATGAGACACTTTTATAAAAAAATGTATTTTCTACATGTGTCAACTGTGAATAAATATGAATTTATTATCATGTAGACAATCATGATTTGAAATTTTTCGCAAGTTATTTTCTTTTCTCAGTGCTACATTATGTGGGGGGATTTTTTTTTTTTTTTTCGAAATATCCGAAATCACCCCGCGTGTCTTACGGTATTCTCCACTAGAAACGCAGTGTTGCCAGGATTAGGTAAATATTATTCTGGACCACACTGCAGGTGCTGCAGGCGGAGTTTCTTCAGCGGAAGAAATCGGAAGTCACAGCCCGAGAGGCGTTAACCCTACGACCTGACGACCGTCGCTTCGGCTGCTCGTCTTTTGTGCCGAGGACTGGCTCTATAGGACATCCCTCACTCACTCCAACTCACCCCCACCCCTCGCCCGAGGCTTCTTTATTTACCCTGGGGTACTTCCTTCCGGATCGCCGGGGTTGTAAGGGGTGCGAGGGGTGACACAAAGGACACAATCTGCCTGCACCACCTCCTACCCTCGTGAACGCTGTGGGACCGATTGTGCAGCCCCCAGAACCTAACTCCGCCGCCGATTCTGCCGCCGACGAATATCCTTAATTTAGCTTAGTGTGAGAATTTCATAGGGAAGGGGGTGCCTTTTCCATGGAAATGAGCTTTTTCAATTGGACGTCAGCCCCGTGCCTCTGACGTATGAAATAAAAAAAGGAGAGAAAACCCGACGGTAAAAAAAAGGAAATGTGGGATTGTAGAAGACTGCAGACAAAGAGAGTTGTTTCAACGGTCACTCGCTGATTCCCAGATTGCAACACATGCGTCCTCGTGGTCCGTCCGTTTCCCCAGTTCTTTTTTTTTTTTTTTTTTATTTTCATTATTCTCTCTCGCCCTTCGAGCACCCCATTTTGGAAATCCGTGCGATTGAAGAGTCTGGCTCCGGTTTTAATGGATCTGCCGAAGCTCTTTGCTTCCCGCGCCGGAGGCCGGTAAATGGAAACCAAATTATTCCCATTGAAATCTCGGACACGTGATTTGCATCCGCACTCGGGGAACCCTTCCATCAGCTGGAACTTGGCTCGGGAGTGGCTTCCAAGGAAAAAAATACCCAGTTATTCTTTCCGGTAATTAATATCGAGCTGCGTTGTGTTATAAACGGTGGATTTCTTGAAGAAAATTAATTTAACTTCGTACTGGAATAATTAGCAAACCCGACATTAAAGTAAATGAGCACGTGAGAAACTCTCAGCTGAATTTTTTTTTTCTTTTTGAGAGAAGTATTTCGTAGGTTCTTTCGATTTGCAAAAAAAAAAAAAAAAAAAAAAAAAAAACGTGTTCGTGAAGGAAATTACAGCGATTCTCGAGTAGCGGCGTGAATTGATTGTGTGAAATAAGAGCCGTAATTTTGTGGCGAAGAGATTATAGAACCATTGGGTTTAAAGCCTTCTGTACACATTTGTCGCTCTGCCTAATAGTCGGTGATTGGATGTTTTACCTTTCACTTGTCTTGTAGTTCTACTGCCAATCACAGACATATAGTGTCACAATAACCGTAATATGATTGGTGCAGTGAAATGAGAGACATGTCTAAACATAGACACGTTACCTATAACCATGACGCACTGAAATGAAATTGTACAAAAATCATTTCGTGACAAACGCGTTTCTCAACATATAACACAGGTTTTATAAAAATTGCAGTTTTATTACCGTATTATGTGTCCAAGGTTTTAACAATATTCACCTAGAAAATCAATAAAAATATTTGTAAGAAGTGAAGAATATTTTTTTATGTAAATCTTCACGAACTTATTTTTGACCTTGGGTAATTATTTTTAAAAAATTAACGAAAATTTTGCCAATTTTTTAAACACGACCGGAGCTTACCTTTGATTTTTTATTTTATTTTATTTTTTTTTTTTTTAGGACATTTGGTATTGTCAACACCCGTGCGCCAAGTTTCTAATCTATTGTATTTATTCCATACCAGATACAAATTTTTGACTGGGCTGCAAGAAAATAACAGCGTTGAAATTAGGAGGTAGTTAATACCACGCGCCGTATGTCCTTGTGGGTTTTCGCACATACTTATTTATCGTCCCACTATCACTGGTAAACCTCTCTGTCTTTGTTCATGAAGTTTGTATGTTAGCGTGTGCCTATATATATATATATATATATATATATATATATATATATATATATATATATATATATATATATATATATATATATATACACACACTCACACACACACCTACAGACTGTCAGACTATCCAGAAACTATAACGCATAATTTGAAAACTACGCGGATCCCGGGCTAAATTAGAGACGAAAATATTTGTGGCAAAATGTTTTACGATTACATTTTTATGTGTACAATTTGGCAGCAGAGCACGGTCTTTAGTCCTCTCTTGCGCTCACAGATATCTTACTTGGTACAGGTCAAAACCCTGAGCAGTTCAAACAATACTCTCTGTTTGCTTGAAGTACCATACATGAAGTAATATCTGATCGTGAAGCAAAAGAGGGGTCTATCTCCTTGCAGCGTCGCCACATTGTTCATATAAATTGTAAAACATTTTGCCACTTAAATTTCGGTACGCAATTTAGCCCACACGTGCACACATTGCAAACAGTTGGTATTAAAAATACTAAGTCGTTATTTTTCGAGGTGTGGGTGAGAGAAAGATTACGTTCGATCACTTGTTTGTAAGACTGTTCGAATAATCCCACGTTTGCTCGAGTGAACACTTATTTATGAGCTCACAGCAGGGAAAAAAAAAAAAATAATCGACGTTCGGATGGCTTCCAAAACGGCTTTTCCTGTGTCTGTCGTACAAATATATACCGTATAACACGTGTCTTAACTGTAAAAAAAATTAAACATTTGAAAATTTATCACGTCAATGAATAGGAGTATTAAGAATGTTTGTGTAAAAAATTCTTCCTCATAAGTCAATGGTTGCTTTCCTATATATTTTTAGAAGTAGTCTTATGTTAAATGATGTTACAAGACTTTTGTAAGAACAAGTCTCAGTATTTATACATTTTAAAGTTAATTATGATAAGTGTCCATACTGTAAACGTACTTAAGAACTTTTGTTAATATTTGTGTCTGATCTGGCGTCACACTTCCAACGTCATCAGTGTCGAATCAATCCCGCGACCTCCAGCGAGCATACTCTCGCCTCGGTGGTCGACTTCGAAGTCCTCGCGCAAATGGTTTAAAGGCCTCTGTGACCATAACTGCTCTACAACTATCTAGGTACAATTGCACAAGCCTTCCACAAACGATATAGTGATCACACAGGCTACATTTTATACGCTGTAAAAACATTTTGTGTACGTTTACGCATACAAATGTTTAGCGGTTTTACATTTTGTGGTCTTTGCAATTACGGAAAACTTATTTGTGTTTTGGGACAATTCTACACTAGTGTTTTTATGAATCTAAAAAGTCTAAATCACTGATTAAATATAAACCAGCAACAAATATAAAACCTAGATATTAGTGTGGTTAAGGTAAGATGGAAGAGGAGAAGCCATGCCTTTTTATTAAGGAACCGTCCTAGCACTCCCCTGGAACGATTTCGTGAAACAATAGAAAAGCGAAATATGAATGGCCGGAGACAGGGATCGAACCCGGGACCTCCCGAATGTGAGTTCAACATGTTACCATTAGTGAGCTCATGTTTACGTATAGTAGGTTGGTATTTAATTGCACTGTTAAAAATAAACGTCACATTTCGTCAACATGAAGGGAAGCTACTTTCGGCATTGTGCATTTTATTACACTGTCATTTACTGACATATGTCAGTGACTGTACCAGAGGAATTTTCGTACAGTGTTTTCAAAATTACTAAATAACGTGAAACAGCTGTATCATCTCGTGTAATAATTACGTTATTGCGAATAAATTAAGAAGATAACGAAATGTTGCTCAGAATTTCTCTCGTTTATAGCAACAAGTGATTCAATAAAATTTTCAAAACAAGAAATGTAATAATATATTACATCGTATTTATGGAATACGTTTTAAATTAATTTAAAAATTGCAAAGTAAATAGACATGGAGTCAAAAATCCAAAAATTAGCTATACTTTTTATGTATGTATAATTTCGTGAATTACACATAGATATGTAGTCAGATTTAATTATATATTACATGACATTTTTAAAAAGCAGATTAAATTTCATGAGTTTATTGTAAACTATGTGTACACATCACAGTGTAATTTTGCGTTTGTAACGAGGCATAACAGCTGATATCTGTTTCTAGACATACAGTTACGAAATGCCCCCTCTTGACAAGGTCCATAATATGCATTAAGATTAAGCACAATTTTTTCCTTTGTAACAAACGAATTTCAGTATTTACACACACGTATGTATGCATATATATATATATATATATATATATATATATATATATATATATATATATACACACACACACACACATACTTACACGTCCTATTCATTGTTTGACTAGTGCTTGTAGAAATTTATTTAACGTGCATAAAATTCCAACCTTGTCAAATTAATATTAACTTACATATTTGACACTTGTTAGCTAGCCTATGTTAAACATACATTAATTATTATTAGATATATATATATATGTTTTCATTAGAGGCAATTAATTTTGGTGAAAATAATTATGCAACATTTAGTCTCAATGCCTCATGTACACATCTGCAGCTCTGGTGCGTAGTTATTAGTAGGTTGCGTTTGTGTAGAGGCGTCACTCATTTGACTGTACCAGTGAGAATTGCAACATTGCGACACCACCCGACTGCGATTAGCGAGTATATCCCAAATATGTTGAAAGTTTCGAACAGACAGTCACTGGCCATGAAGTAGAGCTGCAGATGTGCACGCGGGACATTGAAACAAAATGTTGCATAATTATTTTCACCAAAAATCATTGCCTCTAGTTATCGTTATACAATATAAACTTCTATAAAGAGAAACTTTATACATACTAGTGTATTGTATGAGAAAGGTTTATCGTATATCGTATACATGGCTACAAATATATAAGTTATTATAAAAAAATTGAAGAGAAGAATACATTCTAAAATAATTTTTAACGATATGCATCTTACATTTTATCCCCAATGCTTCCTTAGGCTACAGAGGATTGAAGAACTCTTAAAATTTATTTCTGGACGTATAGCCAAAAAACAAATTAATTAAAAAAATTAAATTTTGAAGTTACATAATTTACAGATACTATTATTTTATATGTGTTTTATAATAAATATTACTGTATAGATTCACACACTTGATTGTATGTTTTCCCTTGCGTAGTAAAAAAAAATACTTGTTTCATATCCAAGAGTCGTAAGATTCACAAATGGGTTTGTGGAATAGTTTAAAAATAAACCAGTAAAGTATAAATTAACTTAAAACGACGTACGATAGGAAACCTATTTCATTTTTGTTAGTATTACAACGTATATTTTTTTCATGTTTTCCTGTAAAACTGAATACAATGGACATGTCTGGTTTTGAAAGTTTGCTTCTTAATACTATTTTCTAGTACGATTCGCTATTTCTATTAAATTATTGTGACGTCTGTATAAACAAACACATACTTTAAAAGGGGTTCTTGTGTAAGTAATTTGTTGTGTAAAGGATCAGCACCAATAACCAAGTAAACTGTACGTGTGGATAAAGAAACAAATTTGAACTGTAGGCGTTACTGTTTATTTAACTGGTACAGTGTGTGATGCAACAGATATGCTGATAGAAATTTAGTTTACACAAATTAAATTTAAAATTAACTTGATGTCAAGGTGTACAATCAAATTAAAAAGAATCCAGTGTCATGATAATTGGGTGAGTTATATGACTATACACAGTATAAAACTACTGATAGATGAGGGATACAACACTGCAACTCATACGATATTTATCATAGATTTCCTGATGACAACTTGTAAATACCAATGATGGACTCTTCTGAACTTCAGGGTTTTACTATGGGGTTTGTTGCACTAATCACTAAATACTCGATATCTGTGAGCAACATTTTTAACGCGAGTTGCTGGAGTGTACACCTCTTTGAAGTCTGGGCAGTTGACTTTACCGGTAGTTTTCTTGCTAACAAGCATTGTGCAATGGCTACCTAGCCTAGCCTTACACCTTCAACTGGTGTAGCGATACTATCTGCTAGCTCACTGGTAAAGCTACATAGTCGGATGAGAAATAATATAGGATAAAATTTAGTAATGGGCGCCAGTAGAAGAACTGCACTTGTCATGGAAAACTAAGCACAGGAGCAATGCTGACCTGGACTCACTTAATTTCAGACTCACACACTTCAATACCTCAGCTCCAGATGAACATACCAAACCATTTAACAACACAACTGCTCTGGCTGAAAGTAATACAAACAAAACATTTGGAAACAAACACTATAGAAAAACAATAGAAGATCAACCAAGGTGCTTAGTTTCAATAAAAATTAATTTCTGGCATAGGTTAATGAAAAACTAATAGCAGATAATAAATAATAAATTACTGAAATATTCTGTCTTGCCACAGTTAAAATATTAAATTCAATCAAATAAACTTTACTGGAAGATTATCATCAAAGCCAGCCAGTTGTTTACATTGTAGAATTAGGTTTGTTCATCGTACCAAGTTTCTGAAGGAAATTATAATAGGTACAATCAATGTTTAAATTTGAGTCCAAATAAACCATTTCAATTTATCTGAGCACTAACTCCTTTCTACAAACTCTCAGGTTTACCGTGGGCAGAATACAGTTACAATTTCAAAAATAAGCCCTGAGTGGTACTAACAAAATATCTCAATTTCTAATGTTATTTTTCACAAGATGGCGTCGTAAAAATCAAAATTTGATGGCGAAATATCTGACGAACAACTTAGCTGTCTCGGCGGCTTCGTTCTCGCAGTCTTCTGTTTGTTTCGTTGTTCGCTGCGGCCATGTGCACTCCACATGCACTTGGGAAACAAACTGCAACTTTTCCCTGAGGCTAACGAGCCTGTGCACTTACAGTCCAGCACCACACGGGACTCGCGGGAGGCGGCTAATTAACATGACAAATTCCGCGGACGCCCGAGCCTGGAGCCTTTTCGTTTGTTTCGCCACTTGATGGCCCGTCTTCGCCATTCGGCAACTCCAGACAAAACAACGAAACTTGCCACATATTTATTAATTAAAAGACTAGGCGAGACGCGAAGCTTTCACGCCCGCATCTGCCCTAACGATCCATGGAAGAAGCCCTCTCAAATTGTCGTCTTCATGCGACGCTACCAAAAGTTCATTGTTACATCAAATTCGGAATTTAAATTGCACGAATTGCGTGCGCTTTCACAATTTTAAACTGTTTACACGCCACACGTCACCATGACGACGGCAAAACTACAAAGAGCAACCCATGTGCCCTGCACAAAACCTCTGTGCTGCCAATAGAACAATGGCCTGGCAAAATAATAAATAAAATTTCCGACAAAAATTCAAATATTCTTTAAGCTTAGTTACACATAACTAAGCTCTTCTAGGCTCAAAACCATACGTTTTCAACAAGAAAAAACATTCAAAATTTTGAAAATGTGGCTAAATTAAGGTAAACTAATAATTTTAATACAATCAAAAATAATAATATTACAGTACACGCTACAACATCTCCCGACGTGGGTAACGGGGTCTGGAATATTCCAAGGAACTACATAGTAGGAGTAGCCCTCACTAGGTTATAGAACCAAGCTGGACGACGACCTCCGCTCCAGACCTCTCCTCGGACCTCTCGAGACGACGATTCCGCTATAGATATCGAAACCTCTTCCCCGGGCGTCGTGGAATCCAATCTGGACGACAACTCAGCCTTCTGAACTGCAATTCAGCTAGCGTCGTCGTAGTCCTCCGGAAAATATATTGCAATTCTTCGCACCTCTCGAAGGAATATTCTTATATCATAAATAATTTGATATTTCCTTTCTTGAGGCTTCTGAAGACAATCGCAGTGAACTGAATAACAGTATTCACCATATTTGGTTGATTAAATTCACATACAATATCAAATCTCGTCAAATGTGATAAATATTTCTTCCGTTTGTTCCCAAATATTAGAAAAATCGTTCCTTTACTTAGTTTGCACTACTCTTTCCTCCTCGTTCTCATAACCGTCACCTCTCTGCAAAATCATGCCCCCGCCTATCAATAGCTTGGTCGGAGTAAATAAAAAATCCTCCACTGAAGCAAGAAAATATACGTCTAGAAAAAGTTAAATTTGTGGAAACCTTTACAAGTTTACACTGAGCATTAAATAAACTTATTCGCCCAAAGACAAAAGCAAATAAAATTAAATTATAGCACGGGGTATTACCATGGAGGTATTAGTCTATGGAGTGGCATCTGCCGTACATTTCAATGGCAATCGTGTGAAGCCGATCGTTTTCGAACATTTTCGAACTGCGCATGCGCAGGACGTTATTTTTCATGAGTCGCCATATTTTGGGTGGCAAAACAATAGCAGAAAGCAATGTAATTATGTAATTTGTTAACTAAAATTCGCGCAAATTCTCTATTTGAATCGTTCACAACAGTTTACAATTGCTTCGGGAATATAAAAAAACCGAATTAGCTCTCGCTGTGTGTATGTACTTTATAAACTTGATGAATTTAAGTAAACGTTTCTTACCTGTACAAAGATAATCCTCCGCAACGATCGAATCTGTTTGTAAGGCCAAGAGCTGCACATACTTTCACCATAATGTGTAGTTAACAAAAAACTAAAACATTTTCATTCAGCTCAATGTTATGTTTACATGTTTTTGCCACCACTAGATCTATCCTTGTCTTTAAACGTCGTCTGTTGGCCTGCTTCAAATTTGCTCAAAGGCTTCCACTCCATAGACTAATACCTCCATGGGTATTACCTTCCAAAGATATTTACATTCCTGCTTCAAGCAGTTTAACCAACGAACAGAATCAAATTTTACCGACTTTCGTAACATAGAGAAACTATATGTTACATAAATTACGTCAGCATAGGAATTCATACAAGTGACTTGGTTTAATAGTTTGAATGTCACCCACTTTCAAGGACGTACTACATTTGGCTTGTACGATTCAATAAAATATACATATGGCGGGAAATAAAGTGTGTTTTATCGTTAATAAACTGTGTGCTGAGATATTTATTAGAAGTTAACTTGTTACATGCAAAAGTCACTACATTTGTGACAATGTTCCCATTTAGAAATTTCTTGGAAGTGGTATTTAATCCAAGAGAATTGGGTATACGAATTTACTGTCCTGGGTGAAGACAAGTACGATTGGAGATTGAAATCTTTATAAAATAAGTAAAGTAATTACACTAAATTTATTAATTTATTACAAACCTTACTATATATTTCACAATAATATTACATCTCTTCTGTAAGTGTAATTCAAACTTTGTAGACTAACATTTACAACTTGTTTACAGTTAATCTTCCTAATATCTAAAATCCCTACCCGACGTACACAGTTTATCAACGCCTCTCACAAAACAGTCCAGAGATTACAAAATTCACCATTCTCTTAAAATGTCTTTTTCCAGAAATGTCTCGCTATTTACAGTCAGAGTTTAACATGCTCGTGCTCTCTCCCATGCAAAAACACCGCCAAAACACGGCCCAAATGTTCCGCCGTCGTCCACAATTGTCACGCTGTCACCACTAGCTGTATTGATCCCGCGTCGCTCCTCGCCGTCGTCGCCGCGTCATATCCAACATCACTTACACGCACAGGCTTAACTTCACAATCACTCTCTGTCAGCCACCATAAGTTGGTATTTATAGCCAACGGCGATGGCACCTACAATAATCTTACAGCTCGGGAACGATGTTGGTTACCGCAGTGCGAAATTTCCACATGTTAAGGTAACTTTAGATCATTAAATGATCTACTGCCTAGCCGTCTGCTCCAAGGACGGCTGTCGATGCCTCCCTTCCCAGACGGCTTGTGACGTCAGCGATAATGAAGACATTAGCAGCCCCGTATCTTGAATATAATCTTATTTTCGTTCATTCTTTGGGCTGACTGGTTTAATGAGCCATCCATGATTTTCTGGCGCGTTTTCTGGTCCGTTAACTCTTTATGTAAGTTGGGAAACACTGTATTGACATTTACTGCAAGTGTTCGCTCAGAAGCAAGCCAACTGGAGCTGCAAAATGTCATTCAGTAAGGTGAAGGTATAGTCTGTCATACGTACGAATTCCATTTTTTGACAGTTCTGAGACTATCATGTGTACCAAATATTGCAGGAAAGTAACTTTAATTTTGATAAGTTGTACAGTTTGAGAGCCAGCTGGGTATGTGTGTGCAAAAATAATTTGTAGCAGAAGGAAACACTGCTTATTACTCAGCAATAGCTAAAAAAAATAAGCGTGAACACAACTGTCAAAAAGTGTAATTCTTACATGAGACGAACTATAAATAACGGCTGTGGTATTTATCTCGTTTCCAGTTGTCGGAGCGCATTGGACGGTCGGGAACAACCCACATTGCTGCAAACTGATATTTTGGTCGTTTCACACATTAATTAGGGGGCTGTAGCCAGAGGTAGGCACTTTGTATTACTAGTTAAGAGGTTGATGTTAGGAGCTAGGGTGTCAGTTGAATAAAATACGTTGACCTTATTACAGTGGCTGTACTCTACGTACCTATGATAGGCCTGGGAGTGGTTGATTAGATGCTTAATTTAAGTTACTAAGTAGACAATGGATGTCACTTTGGACACCTCAGACCTCAACGTTAGCATGATGCCAGAGGCTGATGACGAGTGTTTTCGGCTAACGACATACGACACGTTGTGGGTCTCGACGCAGGACAACCCTGGATAGCTCGTGGCGAGTGGCGACTGGCAGACTCGTGGACGACTGACTTTATTCCCAATACACTGTGTTGTATTTCCGTCTTCAGGGTGGATGTGGAGAATCACAGGAGTTTCTTGTTAACACTGTGAAACTACTGGACGATCTAACTGCACTGTCACCGCCGGCAGCCACTGCTAGTCTAGTCTTCCAAGAGAGTCTCTTGTTTTACGTGCATTACATTGTCCATGATGCTCGGTCCAGCTACCACCACCTGGTGTGTTGGCACGATGATATCGCATCTCTGCTGTCGTACCAGGGGCAGAGTGGAGGAGGGGTGTTCATTATTTAAAACAACCCTCAGCCATTGTTTTATTGTGTTCCTCCTTCCATTGTTCTCCTCGTGTTCCCGTGTTATTAAATACGCCTATACATCCAGCGATAACGCAGTGAGGGGGATGGGGCGTGAACAGACAGGGGCTGGCCACGTTATTCTTTTACATTTGTCCATCAACATTCGTCGCTTTTATAATGTCGCTGTCGAGCGCCTGGCGATCGGAAACGGCCGTATTCATCCCTGTCCCCCCCCCCCACAGCTCTTCTAAATACCGCACTGCGTGAAATGCGAGGCATTCCAACCGCTTAAAAAATATACGCGCTCCACACTGGAAACGAGGGACGCTACATTTACTTTGCATTACTATACTCTGTTTTCGGTATTGCGAGAATTTTGTTTTTGCTACTTCTGCGGCTTTTTATTTGTTTATTTTTTCGTTTTTACTCAATCAACCTGAAAAAATGTGCCCCGCATAGATACTTCCTCCCCTACCCTTTTGATGGACATTCGTACGATGTTTCCCATTGTTTATCGACGCGAGTCTTTCGATTTTCCACTAGTATTTAAGAGAAATAGATCATGTAATTGCATAGCTTACGTCAAATTAACGCAACTGAATTAAGTGTTTTATAAAATTGAAAACAAAAACAGTTTGAAAAGAATGTGTTTTATTATGTAGGTCAGAAGGAATGCATCACACAAAGCTTTATTTCATAGCGCAAATTTTTTTTCCGTAATGGATCCAGGCTACACATGAGCGCTTTTTTACATCATCCTGGTTTTATATTTCCCTGCAACTTAAGGAGTAGTTAAGAGTCACTGTTTAGATTTTATGTATTTTTTACCAGTATTAATGTTTAATATTATTTCTGAAAATTTAACCTCACGAGACCATAATACATTAACTGACGGAAATTCTTATGTTACAAGCAATTGTAAGCATGTAATGTTACGGAATCTGAAACCATCCAATGTAATCAGTCAATTTTCTACATCGGACGTTTCTACAGGATAGGGTACTACAGACATACTATCGATACAAACTCACTCTCTGTCTTAATGTAACCAGGATAAATTTAAATAAGGAAATTCAAATATTACATAATTTATTATTTAAAAATCTAATAAATTTCACTAGGAAGCTGTCCACCCCCTTTAGGACGCCGCGTCAACACTTTTGGTAAAGATCTTCGTTTTTTGTTTGATAAATTAAGGGTGTGAAGAATAACCTGCAATTTTTCTTAACATAAACATTACACTTTACGATAATGTTCGTATTATTGGACTAAATCGGCAATAGGAGTTATTTAGTTAAATTTTAAATTGGCTTTATTATTTCGTATCTCGCAGCTTTAATATTTTGAGTACAACGTTCATCATGAAAGTTAAAATAATTAGCTAAGTTCTTAATGGACGATTTTCAAATAAAACTTTGTAGTTTTTTAATAAGGAAGAAATAATGAAAAACTGAGTATGATACGTGGCGTGGGCTCTTAAGGCGGCCGCCTGGTGAAGAACGTGTTTGTGTGTGAGAGGCGAAAATCCATGAGGCGCTACGAGCGACGTCGGCCGGCACATGTATTGTGATATCGCCTCTACGGCCGAAGTCGTAAACGAGTGCGCAGTGTTCCCGCCGTAACGTTTTAAATGTGATACTTTAAGGTCGCGGTCTACCGAAATTTTCATCATCATTATTTTATTATTTATTTGTACCAGATATTTTTTTTCTTGTTTTAGACACAAAATGTGACTAAATTTGGCTCTTATGAATTTTTTTTATCTCTCATAGTTTTCGCGTAATGGCTTGTTAAAGCCATATTTTGCATTTTTCCGTTTTAACGACTACACTAAAACCAACTGATGTACCAAACTAAAAAAAAACCACAGTGAATAAAGACATTACAGGCTACAATGACATGCTCATAAAATTAAAGAATAAACATTATTTGTATTTTTAAAAAAATTATTGAACTTTTTAAATTTTTATTTTCAGTTTCAGCAATTTTTTAAAATTCAGATAATTTTTATTCTTTAATTTCATGAGCATGTCATTGTAGCCTGCAATGTCTTTATGTACTGTGATTTTTTTGAGTTTGGTATATCAGTTGGTTTTATTGTAGTCCTTAAAACGGAAACATGCAAAATATGACTTTAACAAGCCATTACGCGAAAAAAATGAGAGATAAAAAAAAATTTCATAAGAGTAAATTTAGTCACATTTCGTGTCTAAAATAAGAAAAAAAACATTTTGTACAAATAAAAGTAAAAAAAAAATGTTGATGAAAATTGCGGTAGACCGCGCCCGACCATGCTCTCTAGTTTCTACTGTTACAGCTATATTAATTTTTTACGCCTAAACAAGATCAGATCTCGAAAACATGGCTGGCAGATTTGTTTAAAATCATCTTCTCCAAACTGGCTAAATTTTTACGAAGCAGTAAATGCTATGGTATTAGCTAGCCATGCCATTGACGCTATTCTGGTTAATTTACTTTATAGTTAAAAACCGTTTGATTTCTTTCTTTGAACAATTAATCTATCGCGGCAGAAACCATTTGAAATAAAACTGCCAGACAGACTGTCTATATAAGATTTCGTTTAAGTTAAAAAAAATTAAATTATTATTATTGCAAAAGAGTAGAAAAACTTAAGAGCATGGCCTTATTTTTTTTTTTTCATATTGATGCAAAAAACACCAAAACTTTTTTCCAAAATGCTTTAAAAAAGCTCAAGAGTAACAGAAATCATTCTATCCACCATTATGTACAGGCATTTTAAAAAATAATGCACTATTCTTTCGAAAAATAAAGTTTGCTTCATTTAGCTTATCTTCATAACAAAATTGGTGAAACTTTGAGTGCAAAAATTTAAACAGCTAGCCTATTTTTTTATTCTTAAAAAATATACTAAATACGATATGTACGTGACAATACAATGTTGGGAGTGCTCGGTATGAAAACTATATATTTAAAATAATATTTTCAAAATCACTGTAAAACTACCAGGACTGGCCTTCAGGCCATGAGTCTATATTTGTTTCTTTCTTTTTTTACAATATAATTTTTTAGTTCTAGAAGATACAAGATATCGCAAAACCGCCACATAAATTTGTTGGATATGGTTTTGCCTAGTTTTTTTTTTCAATGGAAATAAGTTTTTAATCATGAATATTTATAAATGTAAACATTGTGTATTATTTATGCTTATGCTGAAAATATTTATTTTACTCTCACACATTTTAAATATTTTATGTTTTCTTTGGACTGAATTTGAATAATATGTCTTTGTGAATGAGAGGACAACTAGAGAAATGTTTTGTTTATTTATTTTAATTTTTATGTAGATGATAGCACGGCCGTAGAAGAATAGGTCTGGACACTCGCCTGGAAACTTGACCCCCTTGTTGTTTGGCTGCAGTTCACCAAGTTACCGAGAGTGTTGTGCGTCTTTGGCGCTGCAACCACCCTGATTGCTCAAACTTCGCCCGCTTCCCTCCCACGTGTTTCCAGTATTTACATTGTAAAGGTAAACAATTTATCATAACGTATAATTTATCAATTTACGAAATACTTCCTTCGCTCACAATCCTAAAGCATGGCTCCAGCAATATTTAGGTACTTTATAATGTAAACTATGGAAAATAAGTGGGCGGAGTTAGAGCCCGACCGCCCTGACTGCAGCTCCAAAGACGTACAACACTCGGTAACTTGGTGAACTGCAGCCAAACAACAAGGAGGTCAAGCAAAATACATTGGTAGATAGGCGAGTGTCCAGGCTTGTACTTCTACGACCTTGGTTGATAGTCATGAACTATGAGAGACAATACTTCCTATATGGCGAATTACCTTTTGAAACTAATCAATAAAACAAACATTCATATTTTTGTTGTTCATCTTAAAGAAAATGTTAATTTTTATTTCTAAAGAAAAAAATTATTGAATTTGTCGGTTTGTGAGTATTACGGCGTGTGTTTTATGTGAAGACTATTATTCAAGCAAGTGTACAGTTGCAAAAATAATTTTAACCGACTGGCTAAGGTAATTTTTTGTTTACTGAGTGACGATTATTTTTCGTTACCAATTGAGAACTGAAATCTAAGTCTTTAAAGTTGGACAAAAATTATTTTAAGCAAACGTTTCAACTTCACACTATTGCTGAACAGTTATTATTTTATTTTATCACCCTTTCTATAATATATATCTTCTCCATCTATGGCCCATATAATTTCTGTCACACAATCTGTCATATATCTGTTATTTATTTCTAACGTATCTATCTTTCCCTTTATCAACATTAATACATTTTATCAAATTCGATGATCAAGCAAATAATTAAAATTTTTGCTTTGATAAAGTTTGGCTACGTAGCAAAAAAATATTGGACGTAATATGTGATGGATTTACAGTATCTACTTTTTTAGTTAGAATTAACGAAATAATAATTGCAAGAACAGTTACGAAAATAGGTTGCCTGTCAATGGCCTTACGAGGCCTTCTCCTTCGTAATATTTTTGTACCGTTTCTGTATATCTTATCACGTCCTTGCTCGAAGGTCGTGGTGGTGCAGTGAATACAGCACTCACATTCCACCAGGGTAAGGGCCCAATAAAAAGTGGGGTTGCCTCTGAAATCCGCATGTGGATAACATGCTGGACGATGCCGTTGGTTGGCAGACTTTCTCTGCGTTCTGCCACTCTTCCTGCCCTTGCATTCCGCTGCTTCCCCATCCTCACGTTATGGCATCTTCACTTGCAATTTCTTTACTCCACTATCCACATCCCCTCTCTGCCCATCTGTCCATACTTCCATTTACACGGTTGACCTTTTCATCTACACTGTCCACCTTTTCGTTAACACTGTCAGTTTTTTGATTTACCATATCACTGATACTGCTTATTTTACTGTCCACTAATTCCCTTACATTACCAATATGTTTATTTATATTACTTATCTGACTATTTACAGTTTCCGTAACACTGCAAATGTCGTTTTTAACAGTGCTAATTTGACTATTTACAGTTTCATTATCACTACAAATGTAGCTTTCAACACTGCTAATCTCAGAACTTAGTCCCTCTATTAATGTTCGCAGAACTTATAAAAACACGTGGTCGTAAGAGTGCAATCTGGCCTGACGTGTTTAAGTACTCGACGTCTATGAGACTGAAGACATTAAAGGTCATCCAGACACGTTCGTAGAATACACTGTAACCCTTGCGTGTAGAGAACTCAACTGTTGTGCAATATTTCCGTTAAGCTGCCAGATGATACTTATAAGGTCTAGTATTATTATTATTATTATTATTATTATTATTATTATTATTATTATTATTATTATTATTATTATTATATAAACAAACGTTGCGTGTTCCTGTGTTGCTTTAAATGACCCGTAAAGAACAGACAAATTTGTTCCCAAAACTCGGTCACTTAATTTCTTTTAATGTACGAAAATTGAAGCGAACAATATTTTTGGTTACAAAACTTACGATTTAATTCAATACTTGTTAAATCGTATGATGTAAAACCGATTTGTGGATGATGTATCGCATAACTCGCTCTGTCTTTCAGAAGGGGTAGTTAGAATTAGCTCAGTTCATAGAGAGTGTAGAGATTTTGTTGAGCGCTCAGCAGAGAGGTTTTCAGTGCCTACGAGGGATTATATGAGGTGAGTACGGAGCAGCGCCGGAATGAACGAACAGGCAAATGAGAGATACCCAAAGTCAGAGGTGGTCAACCTTTTCGGAGCAATGGCCAAAAAAGTTTAACCAAATCATGTCGCGGGCAACGATAAATAACTTTCCCATTGACTACTTTTTACGAGCTCAACATTTGCGTAGTTTATTTTAGTATTATAACAAAGAGGTTTTTATGAAACATTATTTGCAGTGTTGTCTTAGTTCATTATCCTCTTGAAGCTAGAACTCTGTCTCCACAGTACTTAGAAAAGGAGCGTTATCAGATTTGAAGGTATTACAGTATTTAAATATTATTATTTACAGTGTGAATAACTTTGAAATAAAGTGCGGATACTTCATCTTTTGGCGAGGTTTTAAAAATTTAGTGGCGAGACACCATTGGCCCGCTGGCATAGGGGCCAACCTTGCTCTAAGTTCACAGAGATGGGGTCATCATATCATGCTCAGTACTAGGCAGAAGTCAAAACTCAAGTAGTCCACACACAGTGAATTTTGCGTACTTTTACTCAGAAAAATAACAAATACAGCCCGTAAAATGTAAAACTGTCACGTGGCTGATAAACACGATGCTTGTCAGTACAACTTTTTTCATGTAAATACGTGTTAATTATTATTCTTAAAACTTTGCTAGTCGATAATAGTTTTGAAAGTATGAATATGTAGTAATAGCGCAGCTTCGCAAAGCGTGCGTGTCACTTTTCGTGGTACATATAATGTGGTTGTACAGAATCCACGACAAGATGTAAGAAAACAGCACAATTCATCTTCAGAAGACTACATAGTTTTAATTGTCGTACTGTAAGTTCCAACTTTTATAATTGCACTTTGTCAAATAGTACAAAAGTTGTACCGTACGTACCCTGTATTTATTTAAAATAAGTGGATCCCTTATTGTTGTTTTATTTAAATAATTGAAGGACACCGGGACATACAGTGGTAACGCACATGTTTGGAATATTTTATTTTTATGTAGGAACAAAATGGTAATGTAATCCTGACATTCCGATATAAGAGATACAGCAATATGACCACAAATGGTAGCACAGTGCAGTAATGGTTATATTGAAGGCAACGCTTTCGTAGCTTATTAAACCTACTCAATAGTCAAAACAAAAACCATACTTTATAAACAATGATGATTTTAGTTGAATGTCTTTGTCAAAGTGTGTCTTACCTTTAAATGTACAGAACTTAGTTGTCATACATAGTGGGTTATCATTTGAGCCATGAAGATTTCGCGAAAAGATTTTGCCCCACTTTGTTTCAGTGCCTTACGTGCACCTGCATCTCTGCTTTGTGGTCAGTGATTGGATGCCTTAACATACAACATCTGGAGGTTAAACTCGCAAATCACAGACGTGTTGTGTCACAGTTATCCATGTACTGATTGGCACAGTCAAATTAATAACAACTCTGCACAAA
The DNA here is from genome assembly GCA_003012365.1 of Medauroidea extradentata. Lineage (NCBI taxonomy): Eukaryota > Metazoa > Arthropoda > Insecta > Phasmatodea > Phasmatidae > Medauroidea > Medauroidea extradentata. Next base: position 45,956 of record PNEQ01015172.1, read on the forward strand.
AATACTCTGCCGATAATCATGAAGCAGGGCTGAAGGTGTACACGTAAGACACTGAAACAAAGAGGGGCAAAAATCTTTTCGCGAAAACTACTGGGCCCTAGCAATCATTGTTTATACCCACGCCCGTAAATTGTACAGTACTACTTGTAATATTATAGTACACTGTTTGTAATAGTTGCGTTTATAAAATGTTGAACTTACCGTGCGGTATTTGTATGCGCCTCAAGCATGTGTAACTTGGCACGTAGAGAAAAATGTGCCAGTGAGTGACGGCATAGTAGCTCCCACACGCATAGCATTGAGACACACGAAAACAATGTGAGTGAGGATTAATATGTGAGTGAGGATTAATATGTGAGACGTTCTACTCCGTTACGCACAACCAGTGTTAACACCTCACTTTATGACGTGGAAAAGATCGTTCGTTCAGTGCTAAAAAAAAGTGGTCCACCATTTTAAGAGTCCTTCAGCAAAGTTTCAATGGAAAATGTTAAATATTTTGAAAAGTTTTGAAGCATTTTAGTGCCACCTGATGAAAAAGATTTATATCTACGTTTACACGTGTCTGTTAGTCGTGCTAAGCTTAGTGTATCGTGCAGAAGATTCATTATTATAGTTAACAATTTTTATATGTCTGAACATCTAACCAATGGCAGTGGTACAGCAAGGAATAAGTGTTGAAACTTATTTTCTCATGTTTGAATGTAATATACAACACGTCGTACCAACATTGCTGTACTTTCTCCTTCTTTATTATTAGTGTGCATGTGAAATTTTAGAAGTCTATGGACTGAACTGGTATTTAGTAGATGCAGCGTTGTACAGGTTGTTTCTGAACTACAGGTACAAGGATTCCCTACCCAAAAAGGAATAGAGGACATTAAACGAACAGTGTCGTACAGTAACTCATAAGGGAGACATCTACCATCAAAAAGTTGCCATTTTAAATGGTTTTAACTGAAAATAAAAAAGCCTACTGGACAGTAAAGTAAAGTTGTGTGAATGACGTTACTTCACGTAGACCTTAAGCTTCTGCACAGTTGTGGAGTACCAACATACTTTACATTGAGTAATAAAGGGAGTGGTTTGAATCCATCCTTCCAAGTTGTGTGTAACCCTTTGGGTATTTTGATTATTTTGAAAGATTTAGTAGTCATACTAAATGCACAATACACGTCAACTTCATGGAACGTTCAATATAAATTATTTTTGCGAGAAAACCTGATGGTGACTGCTTGCAAAATACGCAATCCGTGTTACGCGGCTGATCGTACAAGTTAACCTTTACGTAAGGTTACAACATGATTCATAGATTTTTTAATGTCCTGTAAGTTTTAATATTTTCAGTTAAAACCATTTTAAATTTTAATTTTGCAAGGGTGGATATCTTCCTTATGAGATTCTGTACGGCATTATTCGTATGCTTTTATACATTTTTGGGTACGAATCACCTCACAGCGTTGTACCTGTCGTTCAGGAACATCCTGTATGCCAATACGTGTCACATGATTTCTCTCGTACACATGTTATTACTTGTATTCGTGTAGCCAATTCATTACATTATTCGTAAAATTATTTTCGTTATATGCTTCGCGTAAACCCTTTAATCGATGTACCTGAAAATATTTTTAAATAAACTGGGCTATTTAAGGGATCATGTTCTTAAATCATCTCGCTTTGAAATGATTGTAAAATGCTGATTTTGATTGCTTTGTTTTCAGAAAGTTATCATTCGAAACGCAGCTCACAAAAACCACTATTGAAATTAAATTTTTAAAAAATACTTTTCTTACGCAGATAAATTAAATTTTTTTTACAGTTCCTACAAGATAGATACACAACGAAAGATCTGTACCGCTTTGATGTTTGGGGCAAATTAAGCGCTTAAATGTTACATCTTCATTTATGCGCTGTTCTGCATGTTTCATTGAAACGCAGTGTGCAGTGAAATGCTAAATCGTTTAGTTCTCATTTCTTTTCAAACGTTACATCGGTCTCCCTGTAGCTTTGAATACGTATGTATTTTGTAACAGTGTCGCAATCCCGCGGCGTCGGTGGCGTCGCAGAAAGGCGGTCAGAGGATGCTGGGTAATCAGCATGTCATCAAAAAGAGGCGGATTGCGGCAACAGAGGTGTCCCAGGAATCCGATGACTTAAAGAGTTAAGTGGGTCTAACACTTACCCAACACCTATGCAAACTCCTGGAGATTCAGCAGGGATTGCTCCGCCCCTGGGCATAGCTGGGAGCCAATCAGAGGGGAGGCATTTGACGGTCTGGTAGGGGTGCAAATAATGGTATTTACATCGAGCTAGCTACCGGGGGAGTTGGAGAAGGGAGTCGGGAGTGAGTCTTCTGCTCTGGCGGTGACCTTACCTAGGGACTCTGGGTTAGAATCAAGGTGCGACCCTCTGGCTAGAGCGAGCACCGAGTGCGAAGGACGTCTCTACCTTCAGCGGCGGTACGAGCGTTGAGTCTCCTGTTGGCTTAGAGAAGGTGAGCGATCTTTTACCTATAACCGTAACAGTTTATATTTATACCGCTATTCAAGACATACGAGGCAGGCATCTTTATATATATATATATATATATATATATATATATATAGGCAGAGAGAGAGAGAGAGCTTATGTCGTCATTCAAGCTGCCTCACTTTGTTTGGCGAGCGACGTGAAAACCGTTTTTCCTTTGAAGTTTCTTTCCAGTTTGTGACCGTCACACGTGGATCATAAACTTTCTTAGCCGTTTTTTTTTTTTTTTTTTATTTAGAATTTGATATATTTTGTTTGGCGACATGATTTTCCCTGTCTACTCATGTCTTGTAATTTTCAAAGACTGTTTTATTGTGCGCGATCTTCTATGATTTTGATGGTAAAAATCAAATATTACTTACTGTATAATACTGCGGTGATTTTAAGAAATATTCAGGCTGAAATTTAGTTTTGTGTTTGAAAGTACTATAAGAAACATTTTAAAGTTTAGAGGAGAGCGCATTTACGTCGAAAAACTTGATGAATGACAGTTTTCATATTATCAGGTGTTTCATTTTATCAATCTATCCAATCTCGGTAATAAGAGTTTGAAGATTGGAGAGGGTTATTTCCAATTTTCACGTGAGGGATTTATAGCGAACGTCGAGGTGTGCCCTTGCTTTCTCATTTCACTACCGCTCCATACCCACCTCATCTCAAGGCCTTGCTGTTAAGAATGAGTGCTAGTAGTTATCTTAATTGTTTGTATTTTGTGTCATAACTTTTCTTCTGGGTAAATTTTTGAGCTTTAACCTAACTACGGAATAAATTATATATTGATAGATTTTTAGATACCGTACATCTAATTTCGTCGTTACTGTTCTTACAGATCGATTTGCAGTTAGAAATGTCTTATTTCTTTCTAGACAGCAATCCTATCTGCAATAACAGTAACGAAAAATAAAGATTTATGGCGCCTAAAGTTTTAATGACATATATTGTATTCTGAAGTTAAGTTAAAGTTCCTGGAATTCAGCGAGTAGAAATGGTATGATACAAAATACAAACATTCAAAATGGGGACTATCACTCACTCTTAAGGACGTGCTCTACCGCAATTTTCATCACTGTGTTTTTATTTTTATATGTGTACCGGTCATTTTTTTCTTGTTTTAGACACAAAATGTGAAAAAATTTTCTACTTATAAATTTTATTTTTTAGCGTAGATTTCGCAAAGCCAAAATTTGCATCTTTCCGTTTTAAGGACGACACTATAACCAGCTCACTTACCAAACTGAAAAATTCACTGTGAATAACGATGTTGTAGGCTACAAATTCAGCTATGTTTAACGACAAAATAACATATTTTTGTATTTTGAAAAAATATAGAATTTTTTTAAATTTTTATTTTAATTTTTAGCTTTTTCATTTCAATACAAATAATATATTCTTTGTTTTTATGTACGTGACAATGTAGCCTGCGATGTATTTATCCACTGTGAATTTTTTTTTTTCAGTTTGGTATTCAGTTGGTTTTAGTGTAGTCCTTAATACGAAAAAATGTACATTTTGACTTTAACAAGCTATTACGCTACTCGTAAGAGCCAAATTTAGCCACATTTAGTGTCTAAATTAGGAAAGGAAAATATCTGGTACAAATGAAAAATAAAAACATGGCGATGAAAAATATACCGTGCCCTTATGAGAAGTTCTCAAGGAAAAGACAGACGCCAATAAAGCACCTTTCCCATAGAGGCGACAGGCGATGGGTCAAGAGGTGGACGAGTAAGAGTGAGCCTTATAGCACACGGCCTATCACGGTGGTTGTAGTCTAATATCATGTATATTAGATATGTAACAGTGTGAATAATATTGCATGCGTCAAAAGACAAAGTACTAAGCTACAGACGTCAGGCTGTATTTTTCTCATTTGTCTCCAGTAGTCTTCGGACAATGCCCTAAATATGCTTTATTTTGCCATTGTCACTAATTTTTCCCTCTCTAATTAAGTACGAATCTACTAAAAAAAAAGTAGGTGTTTACAGATAATACTATTTTTACCTTTCACTGGAAAGAAAGTATGCTCCCGTACAACGTTGTTTTTGCAGAAAACATTTTGAAGCAGACTCCTGTTAGGAGCTGACTAAAATCTATTTTGTCAATATGACATTGATGCAATGGGACGAAATAATACAGAATAAAAAGAAACATTAAAACCTTTAAAAATGATATCTGCGTGTGACAAGTGTAAAAACTATGTAATACGAGTGACCATGGCCATGTCTCTGGAGATTGGGGGGGGGGGGTTTATGAGGGCATAAGGGGCGTGTGCCTTGGTACTCACATTCTAGTGGGCTTCACTTGTTTCTTTTAAAAAAGGATGTTATTTACAATTTAAAATTTGTGGGCTTTTCTTAAGTTCCAAATATACCGTGATGATTAAAGCGTCATTTATTTTAAGAGTGATAAGTGTATGTACAGACAACGTCGTTAATGTTTGGGATTGTCGAGGTCAGAGCTATAATGACGCAGCCAACATGTCAGGAAAGTATGAGGGTCTACGTGCGCACATCATCAATGCACATAAAAAGACAGGGCGAGGCCTCAGATTTAAACTTGTCCGGGGGCCGACTAAATATTGCTTTTTAAGGGTGCAACGCAAAATTTTCACCTGTCTTCCATGTGGTTGCGTTGCATTGGAATTAAATACTCAGAGTCATGCAGTAAGAAGGCCCGTTTACTTGTTTTGTACTTGAGCTGCGCTGTAGCAAATAACAGGTACAGGCCGTTCAGGATAAATTGTGCACTTTCGAAACACTAGGAATAAATTTTACTTTCCTGTCACATTCTATTATAAACAAAGCAAAGTAGGTACCAATCAAGGTGTATGGATTACAGTGTATACAAATGTTAAGGGATGAGTTCACGCAAAATTATTATTATAGTACTGTTTTTATTTTTACGAGTATTTGTTTGTTTTGTGGAACTTCATTGAGACTGTTATTTACAGTAATGAAAATTTTCTAGGCTTCATACTTTCTATATATTTGCAAATCCAAGCCAAAATTTGCATTAAACGGTTTTATACAAGAAACGTAAACCGACTGACTTATTTAAACTAAATAATTCACAGTGAAGGAAAGTGTCACGGGTTATAACTAAACATGTATAAATACACTGCTTTGAATTATTTGTATTTTTAATAAAAATTAAAGAAAATTGGCAATTTTTAATATTAAATTCAACTTTTTTTTTACAAATACAAAAAATTTCAAAACTGATTATATTCAAGTCCAGGCATGCCCAGCGACACGGCTCTTCACAGAGAATTATTTTATTTCTGTATGTCAGTTGGGTTTCGTTTCTTGTATAAACCGTTTAATGCAAATTTTGTCTATGTCATGCCATTATACGAAATCTATGAAAGCTAGAAAATTTTCATTACTGTAAATAATAGCCACAATGTAGGTGTATGAAACAAACACTGACTCGTACAAATATAAAACTATTGAAACAATTCAAATTTTGCAGGGAGCCCCCCCCCCCCCTCCAACCATTAACGTCTGGGGTCAAAATATATCGTCAGCCTAGTACAAGAACTAGGTAACTTAATTATTTCAAGTTTGTGTTATCTGCATATGTCTACACTACCTTAGTGATTTGTGCATATTCATAAATGTGTTAATTAGGAGTACTGTTGCAACACAAATTTGCATTTCTACAAATATCTATGTGTATGACAAAAGTAATTTCCACTGTCACAATTATAAATCTCCAGCTACTTAGTTGCCTAGTTGTAGCATTAAACCCACGATATAATATTTTGAAATTATTATGATATACAAGATGTTCGTCAAGAGTGCTTACTTTACCGTGAAATGCCCATAATGGCATGTATTCGGGTCCGGAGCCTCACATTCTCGTCAAGTGGCCTTGCCGTTGACAAGCATTGCAGAGACACGGTTTTCTTTAAGAACAGATCGGCGTCGCGTCGGCTTTGGAACACGCTTGAAGAACTACCTTGTTACGCCGGAGGAGAGCGGCGGCAAGGCAGGTAGGTGTGAAGGGCACGATGGAGGGAGGGAGGGAAGGTTGGCAGTATTGATTGTGAAGTCAGTTGGCAGGCCTGTGCTCAAGGAGCTGGCCTAGCTACCTAGACGCCCGCCGCCAAGGCTGGCTCCCTGAGTGCTGACACGACGACGAGAATGTAGGGGGCGGATGGGAGGGGGTAGAGGGTGGGAAGAGGGAGACATAGGTGGCGCGAGAGAGCTTCTCTTATGTAGCGACGCCACCTATCCAAGCCCTCGTAACTGAGATATGGTCGACAGATCATTAACCAAAGTAACGTTAGTTTTACTGCAGGTAATAAACAAAACACGGTTTCTCATGTGAGAGTTTGGCATTGGGAAAAATTCTGCCGCAAGGTTCGCTGGCGTTCCTAACAAAATGATTTAAACATTGTAATAAATATATTTATTTTACTCACGCACTGAAAAAAATACTTATTAGTTAGGCTACTGCAAAATATTTTGTTAAAATGGTTCTCACCAAATTTTTTGTAGTGACCACAAAAATTGTTTGCTGTCCCCAATAAAGTTTTGTAGTAACAACAAAAAATTTTGTAACCACTACAAAATTATTTTGTGAGGTCCATATTGACAAAACATTTTGTAGCCACCACAAAACTGTTTTTTCTGTGCGTTCACGCGTATGTTATGGCGAGTGTATGGTTATTTAAACGAAAGTAATTTCTCAAAGTGTTTTTCAGGAAGAAGTTGTGTGTCATTCCAAATTTCCCTGTAAACCCATAATTTACTTTCTGTTTACACTTTCTACTCGATGATTACTCTGTTTTGCTTTACTTTACTTTCGTAGTAACCTTCAGGAACACAGACCAGACCTTCACACACTGCTAATCATTCAAGTAAATGCAATGTAATACATGTATGGGTTACAGAGAAATCTGGTCAGGAGGTAAGGAAAGTTATGAAACAACGCTAGAGATGTTTCTCCATTAAATGAGCGCCTGGAAAGTACAAACGTGGCACGGACACAACAATTGAGTCCTAACTACCAGGTTAAGATGGCGTGGTACATAATTCAACGCTAAAAGCATTAATCTATAACAGGACGGAGTTATGCAACAACAGACCAACCAACAAAAATATGTTTCCAATATACTGACCATTAAAGTTGATTTTATAAATAATGCAAACAACAACGTCAGCCCATACGTAACAACAAAGTTCAGTTTGGGTGTTCTTGATTTTTCTGGATTTATATCAGTCTATAGGAAACAGATGAAGCCAAAATATAATTTGCATTGACACTGTTATTTGGGCTGTTGTTGCATAACTCCATCTGGTTTCTTGAAGCCAATTTGCGAAAATTAAACAATAGCAATCCTAGACAATAGTTTTAGCCAACGTTTTAAACATAATTGTTTCCAGTTTTACGAACTTCTGAGGCACAATCTCTGACGCAGGAACCTCGTGCATTTAACTGCGGCGCAAGAGATAACGAGTAACGAATTAGCAATTCTGGATAAATATTACTCATATAGTAGACAATACCATTCCATTATCTAGGATTGTCATTGAGTATTTTATCCATATTGACTTCGAAAAATCGTAGAAATCAATTCATGTTTTCAGTGTTTATTTATCTACCACGCACTCTTAAGCAACGAAGGCTAATCTATGGCTACAATCACCACTGCCTAAAACCATCAGAGCACGCATCATGAAGAATGGAGGAAGATGTTTCAGAATTGCTCATGTTATATAGTACAACTGCCGTTATTACATTTAACATTACAATATACTAAAAACGTATTTGTTACTGACGCGCGTTATTATAGATACATAGTTCCATTTCGCTGTAATTTCATCACGTCATTTATTTTTCGTTGATAAGTTGTCCGACGAAGGTGGAAAACTTTAGTCAATCTTCGGCGAAGGTACCTGATGGTAGAGTATCACACCCCCAGTGCTCGTAGGCGTCCGCGACCCAGCAAGGATGACATTAAATGAAGCCCCACGAAGTAAAAACGTCGGTATACGAATGGTGGGTAAATGGGAGAACTCCGAGAAAACCTACTAGCGAATGCAACGCCTGCCACGTTTCCCAAATAAAAAGAAAATTCTGAATCCGCTCGCTGGACATCAATCCCAGATCGCATATGTGGGAGACAAGAGCACCAGTGTTAGCGGAGGCCGTGGTGGCCGAATGGTCAGACCTCTCGCCTTCCACCAAGGCGATCCGTGTTCGATTCCCAACGGGGTCGGTCCCTTGATTTTCGTATGTGGGAATCGTGCTGGACGATGCCGTTGGTCGGCGGGTTTTCTCGGGGATCTCCCGTTTCCCCAGCCCTTTCATTTCATACTCACCTCGTGTCACCCCTCACCATCGCTAAATACGTCGATGTTAAGCTCTAACCAAAACTTCTTCCTTTATGGGAAATGTATACCATAGAAAGTTGTACATTTACTACTAAACATTTCTTAAAACTACACTTATTATGCAGTTTTTACAATAGAAGGACGTGATACGCCCGAAGCTTGACGCCAGCGACGACTAGCTGCAGCGTCTTCATAACACAGCGATGGAATATCGCAGGAGGCTGATGACTCGAACTTGTGCTGCCATCTATTACCTAGACAAATAACTTAGTGGCTGTAAAATATTTTTTTGGGGAACATTAACTAAAAATAATAGAAATGATAAGCTGATTTGATCGCTTTAATTGAAATAAATATGAAGAAAAAATAATGGAACAATTCTCTACCGAAAAATAATGTAAAACAAACATAGTTTTTATTTATCGAACTTACACAACAGATTACATTTATCTACGCAAATACCGTTATTTGTAATGAAGTGTTATTAATACAAAATATATTTTCAACTTCCACCTAACTTTAATAATAGTTGCGCGAGCGTTGAAAAGTAAACAACTATTCTTCTCATGTGTATCCGCCGTCAAAGCCAGTGACTCGTGCAATGTTCCTGACACCCGTCGCTAGTGACAAGGCTCTGATTGGCTGACGCTTGTCGCTTAACGTCACGTCACTCTATCGTGAAAACTGTAAACAGCTAAGGCATGAGCATGGTTACAGCGTGTTAGGAGAAAGTTGTTAAAGATGTACTACTAAATGTGTGTTCCATAGCTTTATCTACGAAAATAAAACACACTTAAACACTATGCCTAGAGATGATGGTATATCGCGAAAATGTTTCGTGCCAACATACCCTTGAAAACACTGTAGTTCCTCGCAACATGTACGATTTGGCGATACACGTCTGACACTACGTAGTTATCTGAAGCCCAACAACATGAATCAAATATTACAATAGCGGGATTCCTATTGGCTCAGTCAAGTAGGACCACGTACAGGGAAAAGTCAGTGAGGTTGTGATAAGCATGAACGTTCATTGAATCGTAGCAAAGGGTCAAAGTTTCCCGCGATAAATCATCATTAGAGATGGTGGTTTATTGCGGTAAACGTCACTGTTTGCTGGATTTCAATAAACGTTCAGTTAACCATATAAGGTGTTTTGGGAGCTGTTACCCTATTTAACTGAACTAGTAAAAATCCCGCTATTGTAATATTTTATGCGTGTTGTTTGTCTGCAGACAACTACGGAGTGTCAGATGTATATCACCCAATCATGCATGTTGCGGGAAATTACAGTGTTTTCATGGGTATGTTGGCACAAAACACTTCCGCGATATACCATCATCTCTATGCCTTTTTTTTTGCTTAATAGATATCATGCCCAGAAGCATGGTATCGGGGCACCACAAAATGGCTAAACAAAGGCTTTTCCAGACTGCTATCACGTAAAAAATACCAACCGAAATCATAAAAAAAATAGTTGTACATACACTGGACAATACTATGCACTTTCCGTAAATAACAGACCACTTTAATTCCCCTAGGATAAAGCCAACTACCAAATCACTGCACGCCGCACATAAAGGTGACACGGTCGTTGACGCACGAGCCAATCTCGACCTTATCGGCTATTTGTTCCCGTGCATCAAACGCTTTGTCTAGCGCCTGCTGTATACGGCTGTTAACCATAGTATTTTACTGGGGAATTGATGCCGAACATAAGCTACAATTTCCAAAATATTACTTACGACAATTGTTTACTTAATTACGAACATAATGGCACGCAGTAACACTAGTGCTACCACGAAAGGATTTAAATTTAGTTGGTCAACAGACTACCTTAAGATGAGAGCTGCAACTACTGCTGAAATGCATAAAGGCAACGAAGTAATGACGCAGCTGAATATCAAAAGCCAAGAACTTGCAGATTGTAACTATTTTTATTATCTTTAACCAATGGCTTTTAAAAAGGGGTTATGTATCACAATAACAAATAGCAGTAATTCTGTGTTTTTATTAACATATTACGATAAACTTACAAACATAAGACACACGCCAATTAAAATTCATAACAATGCCTAACTTGTTAAATACTAAGGTAACTATTTCTTTGCATAAACTAATAAGCGCTATAAAAATAAATTCTTAATTATGTTAATTACCGTATACACCTACCACAACACACATATAAAGTAATAGGCCTAAAATATCTTCGTCATCTCATTGACTCTTCAAATTAACTCAAAAATAAATTAGATGCAGAGGAAGCATGCGATATTGTGTTAAAACAATTTAGCGTCGTACAAAACACTAATTCACGAACTTCATATGTTCCAACAAAATATTAATAACACACTGCGTTGCCATGTCACCTGCAAGCATCTAGTGTATAGTTTTCCTTGATTTCTTCGATTTTTTGGTGCTTCATTTTAGGCTCTTTCTAAACTGAAGTCTTGATATTTCAAGCCCCATTAGTCTAAGATGCGAGTAGATATTCTTTGTATCTGTCTTCAACGAAAGTTTAACTATATTCGCGCACCTTCGTGTCTACTTTTAGTCCATAAAATAAAATATGCCTAAGTCATACCAAGCTACTTTTACGTTTGTGATATTTTTTTTTATTTCGGCTGAAAGCAGTACAAAATCATTAATTCACGTGTCTGTATCTGTATCACTTCATACGGCCTGCCGGTGTTCTTACTATGCCAGTTATATTGAGAATTTAAATTGGACGGTGTGTAGCACCAATAGATAATGCACCAATTTTTAGTCATTAGTGAAACATACTTTAAGTTTTTCAGATTCGGAACGCTCTTACAAAAGGTTTTTTTTAGATGTAGGACTAAAATATATTTTGAAATACTGATTCATACAAAAAAATAATAATTTTAACTCAACTAACAAATGGTGCATAATCTATTGATGCATAACACTGTCAACTGATCTTTGTTATAACTGTGAATTGTTGAGTATTTATGTAAACACTGTTTACGTGTGGTATTGTAGCAACTACACACAGGCTAATGTAAATGATGTATCTAATCTCATTGAATGACTGTATAAAACGCATGTCAACAACACACTCACAGTAGGTACAGTACGTGGTAAATTAATTAAGGATAGTTTTGTCTTGTTATAGATATCTGAAATTTTGCTTAACTTAATTAGCATAACTACAAGATGCTTTCCATGTTTAGTCCTGTTTTCTGCTTAAAATTTTGGCGATGAAATATTTTCAAATCCCTCACATTCAAAACATAGTTTTCTTTTTTGTTTTTAGTTTAAACATGGTACTAAACTCGGTGCTGAAAATATCTTCATGAATGTACAGTACATACAATAAATTATTATATTTTCATCATTTTCTCTCTGGGAATGTTTGTCCCTGACTCCTTGATTGTAAGTCAATACAACACTTCTATAATCAAGTAGGCACAAAAACATGTGTGTTGTGTCTTAGTCGTAAGGAAATGAGTTTAGACAGGTGCAATCCATTTGTGCTTTATATAATTTTTCTGATTATTTCACTGTCAGTCTATTATTAATTCAACTTACTGTGTACGAATTTACATTTTTTAACAGTCATATAAATTTCTAAATATCTCCCTTGTGCTGAATTCTTCAATTTTATCTGCTATGAATGGTGATAAAAAATATCTCTGTTGATAATTGCGCCAATTCGTACATTAATATTCTTATTTAAACTGATTTTGAGTGAAACAAAAAATTACCACAGTTACAGTACAATACCAAAATGTAATTTAGTTTAGACGAAAGTCGTGCCAACTTAAGAAAATTATGAACTAGAATTATTTCTGCCGGAATACCGCAGCAACTAACGAACGAAACTATTTCCCTGAAAGCGTGGTACAAAACTCTCACACGATCTGCTTGTAAAACACAAATAAATTGTTGGGCTGGAGGCACACATTTCAATTATAGAATAGTTAATTATTTGCAGAAATTTTTCACACCGAAATTATATTCGATAGCATTTTACTCTAAAAAAAACAATTTAATTTAATTTAATTTGTTGTTGTGGGAAGTCTAAAATTGCATATTCCGAGTTACAATGATATTTTACTAAGTATCCTAGCCCTTATCATGGGGCAAGTCTTGCCTAAATTAACACTGCATTTAATATATTTTACGTTACATATTTTTATTGACTGTCGCGTATAATAATAATTCAGTTCATCTAGTCGTTCACTTCATTATATTTTCATGCAAAATATTTGAGATAAGATGCTTTAAATAACGTTTCTTTGCATATTCTCTCTACGTTAATAATGTGACGATGTAACTCTAATACAGAGTGTCCATATATAGCTTGCAGCACTTCGTAAGTTCTTGCTAAATAATTTAATTCAGCCAGTTTCTATTTATTCGTCACTTATTACTGCCGAAATTGCTATCTAATTGACTACTTTCAAAAGAGTATGTGTGCTTATATAAAAACGTATCGTGTCAAATGTTTTTATGTAAGAATAAAACAGTCGTTAGTTTTAAATTACTGTTAACGCGTCTTAAAAGTGTCAAATTAGCGTACATAAATCTTTAAGCAACAGGGTTTCAGTGAAAGATGTAACAAAACTATTTGTCGAGAACTTCATGTGTAACTTTTGGAGCTAATGTTTTTACATGAATATAAATAAAAAAGCTTGTATAATCTATATTTCAATTAAATTGCATTGTAGGTGGAGCAAATCAGTAAGGGTGAACTATATAACGACCACCTGCCTTGTAGTATAATATGATGCGGTGTTTGGTTCCTCGTCTAAAGTACTTTGTGTGCGTGTGATAGCAGCAGCTGGTGTTATTGAGCGGTGTTGCATTGTGGTTGTTTAGAAACGCTGCCATTTACCGAGCATTTTTCTTTGACAAGGACGAATGATTGATGGGTTTGCCATGGGTTAATATCTTCGTAAACACATTTTGTCCCGACAAAGAGTGATACTTTCATTTTTTAAACATTGTCGTTTAGCTGTATGGTTTCTGCTGTCTCAGGTACAGAAAACTCGAAAAGAAATAAATCATGGTTCACGTGAGAAATGTCCCATCAATCATTACGTGAAATACGTACTTGAAATCTAACAGATAGGCCAATGCTTAAAAATTACTAAACTAAAATATTATTTAACAGAATAAAATAAAACCTTTAGAATAAACATATCGATGTAAGTTGAGTCAAATGCCCGTTTAAAGATACACACAAAAAAACTGTTTTGCGGTGACTACAAAGTGTTTTGTCAATTTGGCTGACACCAAATTATTTTGTAGTCACTGCTAAACATTATTGGGCACAGCAAAAATTGTTTGTGGTCACTACAAAAAAAAATTTGGTACAGTCCATTTTAACAAAATATTTTGTAGTGGCTAGTAAGTATTTTCTTCAATGTAGCGTTATATGCTCACACAGTTTCAGTACACATGTATATTGGATTTAAAACAGAAATAATAGGCTAAATTAAAGCGTAGGCCTATATATAAGTTGTATGCACATAAGTAATTACGTATTATTTTTATTGCTCTGGTTTCTTCACTGCTAAGTTTTATTGCGGAAAAATAATCTTGATTATGTCTGACTTAAAAAAGTGTAAATCACTGTTTGTGAAAATGTTCCGCGATTATATTTTAAGGGCGCGGTCTACGAACATTTTCAACATCATATTTTTGTTTTTACATTTGTACCAGATATTTTTTTCTAATTTTAGAATTAAATTCTGACTAAACTTTATTCTTGTGAAGTTTTTTCATATCTCACAGTTTTTGCGTAACTTGTTCGTAAACGTAAAAATTTGCATTTTACGGTTTTATGTACGACACTAAAATCAGCTGATATACCTAACTGAAAAAACAGTGAATAATGATGTTGGCGGCTACTACGTCTCTATACAAAAACGTTAAATTTTTTGTGTGTGTAAAGATATTAGTTTTTAAATTTAATTACAAATTTCAGAAATTTTTTTAATACAAAAATATTTTATTTAATTTTTTTTATATAGGAGATATTGTAGCTTACAACATCGTTATTCGTTGGACATTTTTTCAGTTTGGTATGTCAGTCGGTTTTAGAGGGTTACATAAAATAGTAAAATGCAAATTTTGAAGTTTACGAGCCATATACCAAAATTACGAGAGTTAAGGGGTATGGAAAGGTACGATGTCGAGCGGGTGACTGGAACACTCAATCTTCAATGAAACCTGAACTACTCATCAAATTTCGATGAGATTTTTTGCCGAGTAGATATATTATCAGCTGACGTTTATATATATAACATTATGAGGTAGTATGCTTTACTTTCGAGTAAAAAACTAAAATCGGTTTTTAGGCAAGTAAGGGCTTGAAATCACAAAATCTACAAAAACGGGAAACTGTAATTTTTATAATTTTTAATTCGATAATGTCTGGACCTCTATAATAACAGAATTTCAAATATACTCGCGTTTTAATTTGAAAATAATTTTACTATCCGAAAATCTCTGCGCGATAGGTTGACGGATGTTAAAATTATTTTCATATCAAAACGCGAGTATATTTGAAATTCTGTTATTATAGAGGCCCAGACATTATCGTATTAAAATTATAAACATTACAGTTTCCCATTTTTGTAGATTTTGTGGTGTCAAGCCCTTATTTTTCTAAAAACAGTTTTTAATTTTTCACTCGAAAGTAAAGCATACTACCTCATAATGTTACATATATAAACGTCAGCCGATAAAATATCTACTCGACAAAAAATCTCATCGAAATTTGATGAGTAGTTCAGATGTTATTGACGATTGAGTGTTCCAGTCACCCGCTCGACATCCTACCTTTCCATACCCCTTAAAATAAAACTCATAAGTGCAAAATTTAGTCACAATTTGTGCCTAAGTTAAGACAAACATATCTGCTACAAATATAAAAATAAAAATACCATGTTCATAATTGATGTAGGCTGCGTCCTTAAGGGTAACGGTACATTGAAAAAAATGTGTTATAGTTCGTTCTTGATAAATTGAGCACTACTGGTTTAACCTCTGTAAAAAGTCACTACACGTTTTATTTTAACTGTAGGTTCCTTATTCGTTGTACGGTCGGCAGCGAATTTTCGAATATAGTTCCGTGTATTTTTCTATTTAAGTGCGACAATATTGAAATAAATTCAATTGAATTTGACATATTTAGGTTTTACATAATTAGTAAACTTTTTTTTTCAAACTATACAGGTTCCTACCTACTGCACAAAAAATTATAATACAGGCGCAGAGATCAAGTGACGTTCCAGAGAGGTTAGATAGACCTATTGGTTTTGTTAACCGTTACGCGCGGAAAGATACAAATTGGCTGAAAATAGAAATTTTAGCAGGGCTATTTGAGAGCTCACTTTATCCGCAACCGCCTATATCTGCACATGGTACCTAGTATAATGGTCTCTGAGTGCCTGCTTGATGTTACACGTCTTGATATAAAAATTGGTAGCTGCTACTGTATGCAAGAGGCATTTGTGAGAGTTTACGTATACTTTCAATACACCCGCTACTGTACCCGTGTTTCATATAATGCTATACTCAATAAGGACGAGAATTTAAGTAAAAGCTTTACTTGATGACTTGAGGTACTATGACTTACCTATAGGACCATGAACGTTTCGCTAAAGTAATGTTGCCTCAGCTTATTTCAGTCTCTTACGTTCTCATACATAATTATTCTTCATTGTAAGTGATTGGATATTTTAACTCTTACCTTAAGGTTCTACCTGCAAATTACAGACGTGTGGTGTTTCTGTAACCTTATCTTTATTACCACAGTCAAATGAGAGATGTCACTTCACAAGGACACACTGCCAATAACCATGAAACATAGCTAGAGGCGATGATTTTTGGTGTAAAGAATCATGCAACATTTGGTTTCAGAGCCTCATGTTCACACCTGTAGCTCTGGTACGTAGTTATTGGCAACGAGCATTCGTGAATGGGCGTCACTCGTTTGACTGTGCCAATGAGAATAATGTTACTGCGACACCACACGTCTGCGATTTGCAGGTAGAACCCATATATATGTTGAGAGTTATAAACAGCCAATCACTGACCATGAAGCAGAGCTGCAGATGTGCATGCGAGACACTGAAACAAAATGCTGCCTGATTCTTTTCACCATAAATCATTGCCTTTAATCATATCCACAGACTGAATAGTGTTACAGACGTGAAATGAAGTGGCGGCCATTTGATACGGGTGACCTTCGCCGCTTTATTGACTGCCCGAGGTTGTTGATTCCTGCCCAGTATATGTTTGGCTCCTGCATGCTTCCTGTTGGCCTGGCTCTCTTGTGGTAGGACAGCCACCTTACGCTGATTGGCGGTAGGCGATTCCGCCATGTTGCTGGCCAGTGATGCCATTTTGCTGGCGTGTGTGGCTGAGTTTGCTGTCCAACCTGTTGTTTCACTTCTGTATTACTAAATGTTCTGTCGCATAGCTGAGAATGTCCACGTAAGGCACTGAAACAAAGTGAGGGGAAGTTCTTTTCGCGAAAAATTCATGGCCCTACCTTTCTGCAGTTGTCTTGAGTACAACCATGATTTTTAAACAAAAGTTTTAGTTTTTATAATTGCATTATTTATATTTAATGCACGTTATTCACGGGAAAAACATTTCAAATTTGAGTTCATAAAACTCCAGTAATTATTAGTATTCATCTCCTTAACTACAACGAGAGAGTGCCAAATTTATTACAACTATGTTATAGGGAGTTGAATACGAACAAATTTATTTGAAACAGTATTCATTTATGCAACTTAAAATTGTTGATAAATTAAATGTGCAGTGTATGAAAACCTTAAACATGAAATACGTAGCAAGCATCAATCTCTTCGAAAAGGTTGCCTGGAGTTCACAATTTGCGCATCTGAAGCCTGTAATTACGGAAGCACTAGAGGCGACTAAGGAACGCCATCAGGCCTCATCCTAGCCCTATGTTCATGCCGGAGAATTGGCACGCTTTCTTCTAGCAGATAGCTGGCCTATCTATGAGAGATTATTTGGTGACGTCACCATTTTACGGTGTAAAGTTACTGCACGAGTATATACTTTAAGTTGGTCCACCGAAACGTTCATTCTTAAAAATAACCGCAAATACAGGTACAGTCTGTATTTGCCCTATCAGTTTTCGATTTATATTTGATCAAACCTCGAAATAGTAATATAAGTTTAAAATTTTAGTGGTAATTACTAGAAACTCGGCTGAGTAGTGTAATAAAAGTTCCGTATTTTCTAGGTTGGTGTCATTATTGTCTTCGTACAGGAATGTTGTGAGTCACCCCAATTGTTATACGGACTTTTCATAAACTATTTACATGAACTGACACGCACTAAAACAGAGGAAAATTAGTACGTTTACTACACCAAGGCACTTTTCATGTTAATATATCGAGAACATTTAGTCAAAGCAAAAATGTTGGTTGTCAACCCTTGAAAATTGTCCCAAAATCATGTAAGTTACCCCAATAAACCTAGATAACAGATAAATGATCTTGGGAAACGGTGAACAAATTGTTGTTAGAAACCCAAATTCGTATTAATATAGCTTTCCAAAGGTGTATATCATACAGTTATGCGTCAATCTATTACCGACATAATAGTCGCTCAAGTGCGATCGAATGCCACCCTGTGAATTAGCAATAGTAGAGTGGAAATTATAAACGATCTAAGTCCCACAAACATGTTTTTTGAGAAAAAGGGGAAGAACAGCGCTGCAAGAGTATGCGTACAAATGGGACATACAATTTTTCGACGATCGTAAAAACTATTAGGAAAATTAATGGGACTAAGCTCTTACAGCAAAACATAGGCAATGCCACATAAAACTAAGTTCATTTTGATGTAACAAACTCAATAATGTTTCTTTTGGCACTTAGATCATTTAGAATTTCCACTCTACAATTGACGTTTGAAACTCATCAGCAAGATGTCAGGTAGTTTAATGAATTCTCCAAGTGACTGTGGATTTTCTGGTAGAGGAACTATAACATAGTTTATAAATACACTCTGCACTGGAAATCATCACGACGACAGAACTTAAGTGTATGTCTGTCAAGGGATTCAGAGGTCAGTGTGAAGTGCACTGCTTGTAGATATTTTATGCACCTCTAGAATGTAGGTTGGAATTATTTCGCCCAGTTATTGGAATAGTTGCACGTGAAGGATCTCAATAGTGAAGCTACATATAGCCTATATGCAATTGATATTCTAAAATTCTCAAGATTTAATTTTATTGCAAACTTGAGTTAAATTTATAAATACGGTGCATTTGTTTTCCTCCAAAAAAGTAAACATATTCAGAACTACTGCTGAATTAATAAACAAAATTAAAATTAGCAGTTACTGCCTGGAAAAAGAAATATCATCAGCAGCTATATTCGTCTAAACATAAATTACTTTACAGAGTGCCTAATTCTGTTGTGGGAACATAGTTAAAGAATATAAATTTGCCACTAAAATGTTTTCGGTAAATTTCGTCTTTCGTCTCGTGAGTTTACAGAATCCCACGTGTTAAATATTTGTCATTCTATGTGTGTTTACATTTACTTTGTTGTAACATTTTAGTTTGAAAATCCTACAGGACTACTAGAATAATTCCGAGGTGGTAAACAAAGATGAAAACAAATAACTATCGTGACTACATATTAAACTACACTATTTATAAATATATGACTAACGTAAAATTCAATAATCAGTAACATTATTAAATAAAGGCATATCTGTTTATTTGTTTAACAGACAAGTGTCTTTATCCACTTTGATAGCGGCATTGCACCATATGACCCTTTATGAAATAAAATTCAACATATAATTTAATATAAATAATATGTCTTAGCGTTTACAAATTAGACGTAAGCATTTGCATGGTATAGTACCTTATAAATAAAAAAGACGATATATATATATATATATATATATATATATATACTACATACACACCAACACACATTCATCAATCACAACTATAATTACGGTGTTTATTACGTTTCGGGAAAATTTGATTTCTGATGCGTTGCCTGTTTCGTGATCACCTTAAATGTATTATGTAAATTGTACGCGAATTTAGTTTTGAGTTACTAGGTAAGAACCTTGCAACAACATTTACTCACACATACATTTTAATTTTGACCATACTGTCTCCATCACTATTTTCGAATCGTTTCGACTCACTAACCAATCGTTGTTCCAGTTTAGTGACTTTATAAGCCCGACAAGAAACGAATGTTGTAATAAGTTTGACACCTATATCTTCCTGTCTGTGTGTCTGTGGCTTCGCAGCTCCCAAAATTGACAGATTTATATTTGTTTTTAAATTAAAAGCTTGTTTCATCATTATTGTTCTTAGCTCTATTAAATGAAAATTGGTTCATTTGTTTAAAAGTTACGAGCTCTTTATCGAATTGGTGTTAGAATTTCAATGATATGTATGGAATATTAGCTGGTTCCCGCAACATCTTTTGCGGGGTTTTCAATTTAATGCGACAGTATTTCTGGAACAAAAAAGTTCTGTAAAGTGCTAAATGTGGCAAAATAATGTTGAGGGTAATTAATGTCCGTTTTAGAAATATTTTGAAAAATAAAATCGTTGCACACATTTTTTTTAGGTATCCCGTTCTACTGCTGTATCCCACTTTAACGCCCACCTCCCACGAAATGTTTTTTTTTTTGTTAAAAAAAAACATTTTTTAAATAAGTTAGTATTTTGGGTACCTCGTTCTGCCCTGTACACCATTTTGACCCATCGCCCACGAAAAGTTAGTTCTTTTTACTAAAATCCATCACAGCACTCACAAAAGTTTTATAGTTTTTTTACTAAGTTTATCGAGTACCCCACTCTGCCCATCTAATTCATTTTACCCTCCTGCTTAAAACATAATTCGAACAAATCACGCAACTTTATTTGGTTGCTAATTTTTGTGGGTATACTGTTCTGTCCCTCTACCTCGTTTTGCCTTCCCAATGCACATATTTTGCAGAAATTTAATCGCAGTTGGATGACTGGTTTAGAACCGCATGGAAGACGAACAAACAATCATTTTCATGACATAAGCTAGCAGCCTGCCTGCGGCGTTGCCGGGAATATTTACATTCATTGAAGGACTTCTTTGTATGTCAGATTATTAGTTCGGCCATAATATTAGAATAACCAAGCTGCAGGTTCAGCTTTCTCTGCAGCTGGCTAAGTAGTTATAGATGCCATGTTAAAACTGTCTTTATTATATCCCTGCCAATCTTAACAAATGGTCTACGCCTTATTTATAGTCATGACAAAACCTATACGTGGCAGGATTACTCGTTTACATTGCGTCATTATTGTAGACAGTGCCCTCATATGTACCGTCTATAGCTAACTAAAAATAAATAAAATATTCATTCACTGGGCACATAGAGTTTGTACAACCATATGTAATGGTATAATTTCAGAATTTTAGCTTCACTATAAATCACTTCCCGAATGCGACACTTGTTTTTTGGATCGTTTGCTTTGAGAGGTTTACGAAGACTACATAACCCCCCCCCCCCCTCGGACCCAACTGGGTGTTTTAGATTTATTTTCTTGTAGAAAAAACTTAGCTAATTATATTTCGTATCTATTATTCTAAAGCAAAAAATTTCTCGATATCTGAACTGTTTGTGTAGATATCATGGGGTGAACGAAAACAAATTTTTGCTTTTTTAATTTTTGCCAAATTCAAACATTACGTGTTAAAAATGTGTATAAGTATCCAATTGAGGTGAAAATCACGACAATCCAATGAGTCAAAAGTGTAATCAACGATTCATTGATTAGTTTAAAAACTTTTTTTCTTTTTTTCACAGCTCTAAGCGTTCGGAATCAGAACAGTTCTGAAATCTGTTAACGGGCATTTTTATCATCATAAAACACAAAAGAAACTGTATACCTCGACAGGTTCTATAGCACTCGTGGATTTATCTAGAACAGACAGACGAATGATTGTAAACACGGTTCATCCCGTTCCACAACTTTTCACTCATTAGGTGTCAGATTTCAAAAATGAAATAATCTTCATTCCAAGTATTTAAGTAACAACTAATCTCAACCAGAACTCGTCTAAATATCTAGAAATTCAGTTAGATCGACATACATCATTCACGAATCGAAAACATGTTTTAATTTTTTTACGTATTTGGAGTAGAATTCGGAAAATAACCTGAAACATATTTCCTGTCTTTACGTAAACATCATTCTGAAGCAATTATCACTTCGATAAAAAAATTTATTCCATAGTTATGGAGGAATAATTGAAAACACATATCCCGTCATATCACCTCCTTAATTAAAGTCTTTCGGAATGTCTTGATGTCATATGTTATACGTTTGTATACGTATCTACTTGAAGTAAAAATCACGACGATAGCCCAATGGGTTCGAGCTGTACAGACGATTAATAAAAAAACACTTTCTATCCTCTTAGCTCTTTGAGAGTCGAATTAAAAAAAAATATTTACTAACTACTTTTTGGGTATTCACATCAGCGTACTTTTGAAGTAAAAAGTAACTCTGTACCCCGAAGGGTTCAACAGATATCGATAATTATTATAAAACTCTTTTCTCAGATCTTTTTACCCCTTTATAGGTACAATTTCGAAAAACCCTTAAATTGGCTGATATACTTTTTTATGTTTGAACCATTGAAGTAAAAGTGACGACAATTGGTCGTTGCGTTCGAGCTAAGTATACGAATCTTTAAAAACATGTTTTGTCATTTTTCACCCCCTTAAGGGACGAATTTCTTAATATCCCATTTTTGTGCTCTGCTACAACTTAAGGGAAACCCATACAAAAAAAACACATTTATATGTCCAGCGGTTTGGACTGCAGTTTTGATATGTCTGTGGGTTATTCAGTCAGTCTGTGTTATCTTTTATGCATGGAGATTTGTTACAGTTACATTGTTTGTTTGCTCGATGAAACACAGACATTCATAGTGCAGCGTGGCAGAGTGTGGTACACGGGCTTTCGTAGATATCAACAAGTAGCTGGAAATGTTTTATGTACGGTCATAACAGCGTTTCAGTTACGTAAAATACGATTTTTACCATTTCACTACTTTGCGGAAGTATTAAAATTTAAAAAGCTACGAATATAACTGAAATAAGAAATAAAATAAAGGAATCTGACACATTTATTCCTTAAAAAGTAAAATAATAATAGCTACAAATAATTGTTGACTCTTAAATTTGCCGGAGTCTGCTAAGCAAACAAAATCGGTGGTTGAATCTGTGATATAACAAATAATGCACATCGAGGGCATCAAACCAGAAGGGCGTATCAACACTTTTTGCAATTTAGCGATAATTGGCGTAAGGGTATCTAATAATGTAATATATGTTGTGCCAGAAGGGCGTATGGCTAATGTGAATGGATGAAGCGGTAGGGAAATATTACATTTAGGCGAATGATAGAAAAAAGGAAATTAGGTCATGCTAGATGGGCGTATGTGCATAAGCCATTTTGGTGTAACATTTGAGAGGAATATTTGTGAGTTATGGTTAGCGAAAAGGGCGTATGTGCATACGCCCTTCTAGTTCACAATTTCGGAGGAAATATTACCGACTGGTATGAAGAACCATAAGGGCGGATGAACATAATTATTG